>CANXME010002114.1:172500-458128 GCA_948144175.1 Closterium sp. NIES-65
GCTTACATCTTGCGGTTTAGATTGAGGTACGACTCTTGCACGTCAACACGAAAGAAGTCCCTGTGAGTGCTGTTCTCCGCCTGCAGCATCTCCTCGTCCTCCACGCTTCCGTGCCCCACTATGAACCGAAACACCAGCCCCGTTGCTGCTTCCACTCTGGAGAATATGTGAGGAAGGAGGACGGGGAGGTGGGAGGGGTGCAGAGAGAGAGAGGGCACAGCTCATACCAACCGGGACACCAGCCCTGTTGCTAGAATACCCTTTAACGGAGAAGAAGGGCAGGGGGAAGGTGCCGACAGGGCACATCACATCCCATCCCATAATAAACCATCGCAACCTGTAACAACACTGTACCGCACTCCACTGCAACACACCGGAATGCTCCGGAATGCACTGGAATGCACCGGACTGCACTCCACCGTACCCGACTGCACCTCTGCACCCGACCATACCGCACCACACCGCTCCCAACCTCAACCCACCGCATGCACCCCAGCGCACCATATTGCACCACGCCACACCCAACCACATCGCACCGCACCCGACCACACTGCACCACAACGCACCCCACCCCAGCCCATCGCATCCCATCCCATCCCATCCCATCCCATCGCATCCCATCGCATCCCATCGCATCCCATCCCATCCCATCCCATCCCATCCCATCCCATCCCATCCCATCCCATCCCATCCCATCCCATCCCATCCCATCCCATCCCATCCCATCCCATCCCATCCCATCCCATCCCATCCCATCCCATCCCATCCCATCCCATCGCATCGCATCGCATCGCATCCCATCCCATCCCATCCCATCCCATCCCATCCCATCCCATCCCATTTCATCCCATCCCATCCCATCCCATCCCATCCCATCCCATCCCATCCCATCCCATCCCATCCCATCCCATCCCACCACATACCACATGCCCCCACTACCACCGGATGATGGCCTACCGCGCGTGCTCCTCGGGCGTGCCAGGGAACCACGTCTCGCGAAGCAGCGCGCGCCTCGTGCCGCTGCGGCCGAAACCGGTCAATACCCCGACGAACCCCGACACACGCTTCCTGCCCGGGTACCGCAACCGATCTGCAATCCTCTCATCCATCTCTGACGATTCAACCATCGGCCCGACCGCTGCGGTCGCTGCGACTACACGCTGTAACTCGGCGGGTTCATTCGTCGCTGTCGCTTCGCTAACCGGCGGCTGTAACTCCGAGGGTGCATTCGTCGCTGTCGCTTCGCCAACCGGCGGCTGTAACTCGGGTTTATTCGTCGCTGTCGCCGCTTCGCCAACCGGCTGTAACTCGGCGACTTCATTCGTCGCTGTCGCTTCTCCAATCAGCTGTAACTCGGCGGGTTCATTCGTCGCTGTCGTCGCTTCGCCAACCGAAAGTAACTCGGCGGGTTCATTCCTCGCTGTCGCTTCGCCAACCGGCTGTAACTCGACGAATCTACTCGTCGCCGTCGCAGAGGTGATCCGTTGTACCACCAGCTGGGATGTAGTCGTCCGATCATACCTAAGAACGAAGACGTCTAAAATGAGGAAGACGAGGACGGCTAATTGGAGCAGGAAGAGGAACCAGGACACGCGCCATGACGTCAGCAATTGCGCCGGCTCGACGTACGTTTGACCCTCGGAGCCCATCACTAGGTAGAAAAACCTTGAAGGACTTAAGACGTCTCAAATGCCAATGAAGGTTCGCAAAGGCGCCTCAAATGCCAATGAAGGGGCCGAGGTTTGTTGCATCGTTCGCGAATAATACTGTCGTAAAGTTCGAGGCGCCTCAAAAAGCATCGGCGCGTAAAGTTGCTGAACGGTCTTATCGCACACGAGTATCGGGACCGATCTTGCAGAGGATGTCTTGCAATGGTAGTAATAGTAATAGTACACTATGGCAGTATCAGAGCCGCCGGTTGAGAATCGTTTGGGAAGAGGGACGAAACTCTCGGTAGCGAGCGAGCAGCCATTAAATGGAGCGCGCGGGTGAACGTCGGGCTTCGCTGGTCCTTCCTGGACTCCTCATGAGTCCTGAGCCATTGGGCCCTTCGGTATCGTATCGACATGGATGGATGCTCGCTGGTCAACTGACCGCGAGCAGAATGAAATCTGAAGTCCTATTGGGGGATGGGATAAAACGTGCCGTGACCGTGTATTCGGTGGATCTCTCCCAAGGCGCGTGCCATCGGAATGGGGGAAGCCGACGGAACGACCGGTGGTTTTGACGACTTGACTAACGGCCCGAGACGCCATGATACTGTACTGTGCTAGGTCACTGGGCTAGTTCGCTGATACTTCTGTTGTGACTGGGTCACTTCACTAGGCTGGTTCGCTGTGTGATGAGCCAGCCGAGGGAAAGGAGGGAACAAATGAATGGTGCCCTGTTTGCTGGGCATGGCTGCTGCCACCGTATCTCACCACGCAAGAAGTTTTTTAAACCGACTCAGAACGCATCCCACCGCGTTTTTACCTGTGCCGGCCGGCACGATTGTTCGTGCTGTCACTTGCACCACCTCACCCAAATCCCAATGGTGCGGTATAGGTTAACGCGATGATATCTTTGCAGAAAGTAATTTGTTCGAATACATAGATCAATATAACGATGAATTACCTTGATCACTACAAGACATCAAATGCCTATATTTGTAATAATGGCACCATGAAATAGCCATTCCCAGTATTCATTTCGGCTATCAAGTTAGATTAATCATGTTCTTAGGTTGTGGGCTTCTGCAAACACAAGTCGTGCAACTTTAAATGGGGAGGAAAGCTCATGGACAAGCTGCTTCGTCAATGCACGCATCCTGACCAGCGAAATTTACACGCCTTTCTGCCTGAACAAGTGCAATCTCATGTCAGGTACTACGTTATGTTGTTTCTTCCATACTCTGAATCATGCGCCTGCATCTACGTCTGGGTCGGGCCGGTGAGAGCTGAAATTTCTGCACGCAGGGAGTGGACGATTTCTGCTGTGCTGGAAGTCGCTGCTGCCACCGCAACCCACCACGCCTTCACCTGCGGCGTGGCTGTCCCTGTAACTGTGACTGGGCCGGGGCAGTCAGTGCTGAGATCTCGGAGCGGACAGACTGAATGCTTTCCTCCGTGCTGGCAGTCGCTGCTGCCACCGCACCCCACCACGCCTTCACCTGCGGCGTGGCTGTGCCGGCTGTCACAGTGGCTGCCTCATGAAGAGATGGTGCTGTTGCCTGCACCACCTGCAGCCCTGCCAGGATCTGTGTGTCCGTGTGTGTGTGTATTGGGGAAAGAAGGGGAAGGAGGGGAAGAAGAATGGGTGTTTTGCATATGGGTGTGCGTGTGGGGTGTGGGTGTGCGTGGGTGGAGTGGGTGTTGGGGGGGGGGGGGGGAGGGGAGGGTGCATGGGTGTGGGTGTGTGGGTGTGTGGGTGGGAGTGTGGGTGTATGTATGTGTGTGGGTGTGAGTGGGTAAGAGGGACGAGGGCGAGAAGGAGGTTGATGAGAATTCAGTCTATCAGCTGTGATGGGGCCAGGATGTGCGGAAGAATGCAGGATGACTTTGGGAATTCTCAGAATCAACCTGCATATGAATGGCGCAGGCAGCCAGGCCAACCCACACGATCACCACGGAGTGAGTGAGTGAGTGTGGGGGTGAGTGAGTGAGAAGAGAGCGGAGTGAGTGAGCAAGTGAATGAGCGAATGAGCGAATGAGCGAATGAGTGAGGGAGTGAGTGAGGGGGTCACTGGGGGGTTAACCTTGAGAAGAGCGGAGTGCTGTGAGTGCACAGCGGAGGCTCGAGGGCCGATCTTGATGGGGCGAGGAGGGGGGTTGCGCTGCATCCAGGGGAGTAGGTCCTGAGAGGGAGGGGAAGGAGGGGAGGGGGGGTGGCACAGGGGGGTGGGGAAGCGGAGGGCACACGAGAGCCTGACAGTGGGTCAAGGACCTGCGGAAATGAAGGGGGCATGGGTCGCTTTTGAGAATTCTCAAACGGGTGTCATGGGAGGCATAGGGGCCAAGAGTAGCAGAAGAAGAGATGGGATGGGAGGGGCTGTGACAGCGCGTCTTACATGAGGGAAAGGCAGTGTAAGGAAAACGAGGGTCCGGAGCGCAGCACTGGACGAACGGTGAGCAAGAGTTCGGAGCTAATTTCAGAACCATTACCCGCTTGCACTAAAAACTCCAGACATCTAAGATGGCCCGCAAGTGCGAGCTAGGTAGTCTGGTATGGTTATGTGAGTCTGTCTGTGATTATCTGCTCCACACACTAACCCAGGACGACCATACCCAATTACTGAGGCGCCTAAAGAAAAGCGCAGGTGTGTGAGGTAGTTTTGTTACAATATTCTAAGTGGATTCACTCCACACACCAATCCAGGACGCCTAACAAATCCGCAGGTGTGAGGTAGTTTTGCTAAAGGATGACCATGCAAAATTCCATTGCCATTCGATTCGCTCCACACACCAATCAAGGATGACCAAGCCACTTAACCTGCCCACTTGATTTGCAATCTTGGCAGAGTGCCAGGAGAGTGCTAGAGCTGGACTGACACCCTTGGAGCTATCCACTCACCCTGTCCACTTTATAAGCGACCTCGTTAGCAAGAGAGAGGTAGCGCTGCACAGCAGCGGTCAGATTGGCGTCAGCAGCTGCTGTGTGCTGCTGGCTCTGGTCGCGCAGAGGGTCCACCACACACTGATGGGGGGAGAGGGAAGAAGGAGAGGGGAGGTGGAGGGGGGAGGAGGAAGGAAGCAAGGCAATCTCGTCAGCAGCTGCTGTGTGCTGCTTGCTCTGGTCGCGCAGAGGGCCCACCATGCACTGATGGGGGAAGAAGGGAGGGGGAGGGGGAGGAGGAAGGGAAGGCAGAAAGGAAACCTTGTCAGCAGCTGCAGTGTGCTGCCTGCTCTGGTCGCGCAGAGGGCCCACCACACACTGATGGAGGGGGGGGGGAGGGAGGGTGAGGAGGAGTAAGGAAAGGTAGCAAGGCAGCAAGTCAGCAAGACAGCAAGGCAGCAAGGAAATCTCATCAGCAGCTACCGTGGGGTGGCGGCCCTGGTCATGCAGAGGGTCCACGATGCAGTGATGAGGCTGTGGGGAAGGCAAACATGATATGTGAAGGTTTTAAGCTTCAAGACAGCAACTTGATGGGAAGACGAGGTGACAGAACAATCTCGGGGTACCAAAGCTTTGGTGATTTGAGTCGAATGGATGGAGAATCGAGAATCCATGAGTGGACCCGTTCTTAAGGCGAATCCAATTGAATGGACAGACGGGCGGTCCTAGTGAGATGCTCCGCTGCTTTCTTCCACGTTTATCTCAGTATTGGTGAGATGCTGGGAACCAGTATTGGTGGATATAATCCGAATAAAGTCAAAAGCCAAGGCAGCCTCCTCAGGCCCACCTGGGCGGCCAGGCCAGCAGAATGGTCTTGTCCCATGATCCATCTGATACCCCCTATTCTGTGCTTTGAATACGAGTTGTCATATGTAATCTTAATGAAGGCCAATAGCCAATCGCCATGTCATCTTCCCACCACCTGGGCTGCAAGCACGATGGCCTGGTCATGCCCCACTCCATTTCCCATTCTTACACGTATGCTGTTTGATAAATCATAACCCTTTTAGTTGCAGGCAGCAGCCATGCCACCTGCCTACAGCCCACCTGCGCGGCCGGCCGGCAGCAGTATGGTGCTGTCGTGGATCTGTTGCTTGCATGCCTTCACTTCACCATGCATTCTTGGACACACTCCCGTTACAACTCAAAGTATCTGCTGCTTCCTCTCCCGCGCCTCACCTGAGCGGCCAGACAGCAGGATGGTGTCGTTGTGGAATCTTGGATCTGCTGCTGCATGCCTTGCCCACGATTTGCCAGATACAATCGTGAAATCACAAGGCAACAGCCCTGCCTGCCTCCTCGCCTCACCTGCGCAGCCAGCAGGATGGTGTCATCATGGATCTGCTGCTTCCTCTCCCTCACTTGACCACGTGTTGTTGGGTGGAATGTCATCACAAGGCAACAGCCCTGCCTGCCACCTTTCCACCCAACGCCACCCTCCCGTGTCTAACCTGAGCGGCCAGCAGGATGGTGTCATCGTGGATCTGCTGCTTCCTCTCCCGCAGCTCCACCAGCCGCTGCCGCGCCTCCTCTATGCCGCTCATGTTGGCCCTGTTGTCCCTGCGCCTGCTGGGTGGCATCGGGGAAGCAGGGGGGAATGGGGGAAGCGGGGGGGTTGCATTTAGCCTCAAAAGCAGCTCCACCAGCCGCTGCCGCGCCTCCTCTATGCAGTTCATATTGGCCCTGTTGTCCCTGCGCCTGCTGGGTGGCATGGGGGAAGCAGGGGGGTTTGCATTGCATTTCTCAGTCAGCTCATATATCCCCCGCAGCTCCATCGGCCGCTGCCCCACCTCCTCTATGCCTTCCCCCCTGCTGTCGCTGTGCACCATGGGGGGGGGCTTATAAAGGCAGCATAGGGGAAGGAGGGTGTGCATTCTTTATGCGCCTCAAAAGCAGCTCCACCAGGCGCTGCCCCGCCTCCTCTATGCCGCTCATGTTGACCCTCTTGTCCCTGCGCCTGCTGGGCGGCATGGGCCCATGGGGGAAGCAGGGGGGTTTGCATCTTCTCAGTCAGCTCATCTCTATGCTGCCCCCCCCCCCCCTGCTGCCGCTGTGCATCATGGGGGGGGGGCAGAGGGGTTTGTTTCAGCGGCGACATAGGGGAAGGAGGGGTGTGCATTCTTTATGCGCCTCAAAAGCAGCTCCACCAGCCGCTGCCCCGCCTCCTCTATGCCATCCCCCCTGCTGTCCCCGCTGCTGCTGCTGCTGCTGCAGCTGGCGGCATGGGGAAAGCAGGAGGTGCGGGAGGGACGCACAGCAGGCCTTGAGTTGCTTGAGCGAAGAGAGTAAGGGGGAGTGGGAAGGGAGAAAAGTGAAGAGCAGAGATAAAAGAGTGCAGATACAGATGGAAGAATAGGCATGCATACACTTCAGCCGCTAATAGCATACGGTAACTCTCTCAGACGTCTTGGGAACAGAGCATACCTCTCAGCTCTCACCACCTCTCACCACCTCTCACCACCGACTCGCACCTGGCAGCAGCATCAGCTTTGGCGCGGGTGAGCAAGTCGGGCGAGAAGAGGGGCGGGAAGGACGAGGGTTGCAGCAAAGCAGCTGCTGACGGTGGTGCATACGAGCCCAATGCGAGCTGGTCCTCTGGCCTGGGATGGGAGAAGGGAGATGGGAAGGGTTGAGGGAATGGGAGACGGAAGACGGAAGAGCACAGGCAGCAGCAATGCAGCTGCTGATGGCGGTGCATATGAGGCCAATGCGAGCTGGTCCTCTGACCTGGGAATGGGGGATGGGGAATGTGAAATGGGTAGGGTTGAGGGAATGGAAGATGGGAATTGGAGGAGTATCGGGTGTAGTGTCGCAGGGAAGCTGCTGGGGGCGGTGCATTGCATACGAGCCCAATGCGAGCTGGTCCTCTGGTTTGAGAGGGGATGGGGGAGATGTTGTAATGGAGGGGCATGGAGGAGCTGGAGGAGCATGGAGGAGCATGGAGGAGCGCATGGGAATAATACAGCAGCAGCCGCTGATGGCGGCGTTTAAGAGTCCAAAAACAGCTGATCCACCGGCCATGCAGGGTTGTACGTGGGGGATGAGGAGACGAGACTGGGGTGTGTGGAATGGAGCATGGGAGTGAGAATGTGGAATGGGGAATGGGAAAGGGAAAGGGAGTGCACGCGGGCAGAGGCAGCCACTGGTGATGGCATGCGTTGTATGCGTCCAGAGAGAACAGAAGAATCGCCCTGATGATACCAATGGGGATTGTTTATGTGGCGCTTGCCACACCCAATGCACCAGGACAAACCTGCTCCGTACCCTCGCCCACAGTCATACCTGCTCCTTAGCCTCCCCATATCCATACCTGCTCCTTAGCCTCCCCATGTCCTCCACCCGGCGAGCCACTTCCAGCAGCCATGTGGCTCGCTCTGGCACCCCGCCCACTCCCTGGGGACCACATGGGGAGGGAGTTGCATAAGGAGGGTGCATGGATATGGAGCAGGAGAGCATAACACATTGAGCATGCTGTGGGGGGGTGGACGGATGGGGCATGCATAGTGCAAAGGGCATCGGGCACAAATCACAATGTGACGCATGGTGTGTGGTCCCTATTGCATGGAGTTATCTAGTTTTGAGACGTCTCAAGTCACGATGTGACGCATGGTGTGTGGTGTGGTCTCTATTGCATGGGGTTACGGCGCCACACAAGCATGCAATATGAGTGAATTTTTGAGACGTCTAAAAGCATCACTCATATCACGTCCCTACTGCATAAGGTTACGGCGCCACACAAGAATGCCGGGGGAGCCCAACTGCAGACTCGTCTCATCCTACTGTGCTGGCGTCCACCTCATCACACATGTGCTATGCGGCAGGCAGTAGGGGAAGCAGCAAGGGCGAGAGAGCAGAACGAACGAACGAACGAGGGGGAAACGGCCATGCCAAGAGATCTCAGCGACTCATCTCAGGCCAATCTCATTAGTATCAGCGACTAAACTTCAAGCAGCCGAACGAACTCACGGTAGCAGCGTCCCGCCCATCGCCTTGAGCCATGCCCAACAGCACTGCCGTGTGACACACGCCTGATGGGGATGGGGATGTGCATGAAGTTGGGAGGGAGGGGTGGGTGGCAGGGATGGGAATGTGCCAGACAGATGGGTGGGCGGGTGGGAGCATGCTGGGTGTGATGCGATGGCGACCAGACAGCGGCTGCGATGACAAGGCTGATGGGTGGGATGCATGCACTGAAGGCGAAAGGACGAGAAGAGAGAAGCGGATGTACTTTAAAGAAGAGAAAAAGCGGGTTTACGTGACAGGAAAACGCGAAGGGATAGAGTGCAGCAGGAGCAGACGGATGAGTGGGATTCACATCCCCCATCCCACGGAGCAAGGAAAGAGTAGATTCGACCCAGATCACATCCCCCAATCCCACGGAGCAAGGAAAGAGTAGATTCGACCCAGATCACATCCCCCAATCCCACGGAGCAAGGAAAGAGTAGATTCGACCCAGATCACATCCCCCAATCCCACGGAGCAAGGAAAGAGTAGATTCGACCCAGATCACATCCCCCAATCCCACGGAGCAAGGAAAGAGTAGATTCGACCCAGATCACATCCCCCAATCCCACGGAGCAAGGAAAGAGTAGATTCGACCCAGATCACATCCCCCAATCCCACGGAGCAAGGAAAGAGTAGATTCGACCCAGATCACATCCCCCAATCCCACGGAGCAAGGAAAGAGTAGATTCGACCCAGATCACATCCCCCAATCCCACGGAGCAAGGAAAGAGTAGATTCGACCCAGATCACATCCCCCAATCCCACGGAGCAAGGAAAGAGTAGATTCGACCCAGATCACATCCCCCAATCCCACGGAGCAAGGAAAGAGTAGATTCGACCCAGATCACATCTCCCAATCCCACGGAGCAAGGAAAGAGTAGATTCGACCCAGATCACATCCCCCAATCCCACGGAGCAAGGAAAGAGTAGATTCGACCCAGATCACATCCCCCAATCCCACGGAGCAAGGAAAGAGTAGATTCGACCCAGATCACATCCCCCAATCCCACGGAGCAAGGAAAGAGTAGATTCGACCCAGATCACATCCCCCAATCCCACGGAGCAAGGAAAGAGTAGATTCGACCCAGATCACATCCCCCAATCCCACGGAGCAAGGAAAGAGTAGATTCGACCCAGATCACATCCCCCAATCCCACGGAGCAAGGAAAGAGTAGATTCGACCCAGATCACATCCCCCAATCCCACGGAGCAAGGAAAGAGTAGATTCGACCCAGATCACATCCCCCAATCCCACGGAGCAAGGAAAGAGTAGATTCGACCCAGATCACATCCCCCAATCCCACGGAGCAAGGAAAGAGTAGATTCGACCCAGATCACATCCCCCAATCCCACGGAGCAAGGAAAGAGTAGATTCGACCCAGATCACATCCCCCAATCCCACGGAGCAAGGAAAGAGTAGATTCGACCCAGATCACATCCTCCAATCCCACGGAGCAAGGAAAGAGTAGATTCGACCCAGATCACATCCCCCAATCCAACGGAGCAAGGAAAGAGTAGATTCGACCCAGATCACATCCCCCAATCCCACGGAGCAAGGAAAGAGTAGATTCGACCCAGATCACATCTCCCAATCCCACGGAGCAAGTAATCAAACACACTGTTTCGCCTCTTCAGTCCTTGTCATTCAGTAAAACAGGGAGAGCGCTCGCTTGCATGGGCATGGCTTACGGCTCTCCACGGTGTCAATCATTTCAGCCGGCGCTGCACCCCTGTCTCGATTCGTGTGCATGGAGCCTAGAATCCTGTTGCCCACATGCACACACATGCACACACACATGCACACACACACATGCACACACACACATGCACACACACACATGCACACACACACATGCACACACACACATGCACACACACACATGCACACACACACATGCACACACACACATGCACACACACACATGCACACACACACATGCACACACACACATGCACACACACACATGCACACACACACATGCACACACACATGCACACACACACATGCACACGCACGCACACACACGCACACACATGCACGCACACAGCACGCACGCACACACATGCACGCACACACACACTCATGCACGCACACACATCCACGCACACACATGCACGCACACACACACATGCACGCACACACATCCACGCACACACACACATGCACGCACACACATGCACGCACACACACACATGCACGCACACACACACATGCACGCACACACATGCACGCACACACATGCACGCACACACATGCACACACACAGCACGCACACACACGCACGCACACACACACATGCACGCACACACATCCACGCACACACACACATCCACGCACACACATGCACGCACACACACACATGCACGCACACACACACATGCACGCACACACACGCACACACACGCACACACACACATACACGCACACACACACATGCACGCACACACACACATGCACGCACACACACACACATGCACGCACACACACGCACACACACAGCACGCACACACACGCACGCACACACACACATGCACGCACACACATCCACGCACACACACACATGCACGCACACACATGCACGCACACACACACATGCACGCACACACACACATGCACGCACACACACACACATGCACGCACACACATGCACACACACAGCACGCACACACACGCACGCACACACACACATGCACGCACACACATCCACGCACACACACACATCCACGCACACACATGCACGCACACACACACATGCACGCACACACACACATGCACGCACACACACGCACACACACGCACACACACACATACACGCACACACACACATGCACGCACACACACACATGCACGCACACACACACACATGCACGCACACACACGCACACACACAGCACGCACACACACGCACGCACACACACACATGCACGCACACACATCCACGCACACACACACATCCACGCACACACATGCACGCACACACACACATGCACGCACACACACACATGCACGCACACACACAGCACGCACACACACGCACGCACACACACACATGCACGCACACACATCCACGCACACACACACATCCACGCACACACATGCACGCACACACACACATGCACGCACACACACACATGCACGCACACACACGCACACACACGCACACACACACATACACGCACACACACACATGCACGCACACACACACATGCACGCACACACACACACATGCACGCACACACACGCACACACACAGCACGCACACACACGCACGCACACACACACATGCACGCACACACATCCACGCACACACACACATGCACGCACACACATGCACGCACACACACACACATGCACGCACACACATGCACACACACAGCACGCACACACACGCACGCACACACACACATGCACGCACACACATCCACGCACACACACACATCCACGCACACACATGCACGCACACACACACATGCACGCACACACACACATGCACGCACACACACGCACACACACGCACACACACACATACACGCACACACACACATGCACGCACACACACACATGCACGCACACACACACACATGCACGCACACACACGCACACACACAGCACGCACACACACGCACGCACACACACACATGCACGCACACACATCCACGCACACACACACATCCACGCACACACATGCACGCACACACACACATGCACGCACACACACGCACACACACGCACACACACACATACACGCACACACACACATGCACGCACACACACACATGCACGCACACACACACATGCACACACACACACGCACACACAGGCACACACAGGCACGGGCAGGAAGAAGATTTTGGGCTTCACCACCTTCGCCTCGATTTATGTACACAGGGACCGGACCAGTATCTTGTTGCCCCTCACACACACGTGGAGGCACGGGCAGCAAGAAAACTTATACACGGGTTTGAGGTAGCATATGCATACATACATGCCTGTTGTATATTTAAGCTGTGGTTGACACGTGGCTGCAGATAGGGTGCGAAGTGACTGGAACATAGCTTTGGGAAGTCGCATGCAGTTTTGATTTTAGTCCGTCCCTGGAGCAAGTGTTACTGAATGGTACAGGTGCTATCTGATGCAGGGGCTACCTGGTGTGATCGCTATCTGGTGCAGGTGCTGCCTGGTGCAGGTGCTACCTGGTGCAGGTGCTATCTGGTGAAATGTGCTATCTGGTGCAATGTGCTATCTGGTGCAATGTGCTATCTGGTGCAATGTGCTATCTGGTGCAATGTGCTATCTGGTGCAATGTGCTATCTGGTGCAGGTTCTGTGCGGGTGCTACTTGGTGAAGGCCCAGTCGAGGAAGTGCAGGCGTTGTTCCGTGTGGTTTAGGAGCAGGTCAACCTCCTCCTGGGATACAGTGCAGTGTAAAAAGGACGCGCGTTAGATGGATTAATCTGCTTGTGGTGTACTAACGATTGCGCGTAAGGATGAGAGTCTTTGTACGGCGTAGTATGTTACCCCGCAAGTTTGCTCTACGATGCAGTATGACGAAACGACTTTTGAGGCGACTCAGAAGCATGCTACCGCGCAAGTGTGCTCTATGATCGGGTACGATGAAACCCGACGGGGACCGGGATTCGGGAAGCAAAACGGAGGGAGTGAACGCGACATACAAGAGATCGAGCGTTCGCGCCGGCCAAGGAGTAACCGACGTCCTCCAGTCTCGTCGCGACAGCCGTCGCCAAGTCCATGGCTGCGCTTCGGTGCTGCAAAACCCCGTGTGCGAAATCCCGTGGCCACGGAGAGCGCTTCAACGGAACTGACAACTGCGTTCCAAGATCGCCTCAAAAGACGAGCGGATCGCGTGAAGTGAAACACAGCGCACAAGAAAACAGGAATGCAAAGAATTCCTGGAACAAAGTGGTCGTTTGCATGAAGGAAGTGGTACGGGCGTGCCTACCGGCGGGCCGCGCTGCTGCTAGCGGATTTCTGCTGCTACGGGCAGAGCGCGCTGCTGCTAGGACGAACCTCTGCTGCTACGGGCAGATCGTGCCTGCTGCTAGCGGATTTAACGAGAGTCGCCCTGCTGCTAGGATCGCGCTGCTGCTAGGACGAATCGCTGTTGTGCTGTTTGGACGAATCGCTGATGCTAGGACGAATCGCTGGTGAGCTGCTAGGACGAAAGAGTCATCTTCAACTCACTGGCACGATTTGTCAGCAATATTTTTATCACAGCGACAAGACCGACGAGCTTTGCGAAAGATGCCTTACACTGTAACCTGACGAAAGCCCGTTTCTGCGCTCCCTGGAAGGAGGTGATCGTTCGCACGAATGACTTCGTTTACCCTCTCATGTTGGTGGAAGGTTTTGCTCTGAAGGAAGGCTGCGGTCGTATTCGTATCGCGCGTCAGAAGAAAACGAGGTTCGGATCGGAATGCACACGGAACACGCCTCAACTCTCCTGAAGTGTGTATATTTACTTCAGGAGGGAATCAATTCTGACACTGTATCGAGGCAGTCTGCAGCAGGGAATCGAATTTATTAGGCCGTTGCAGCGCGTTACTTGACCCGAAGCAATTCGTGTGGCTGAGATTCGTTGTACGACGTGGCGGGAAACTTGGTTGTTCTGACACCATGGGCGACTGCCCCTTTCATCAACTTCTGTGCGACAAGCGTACGACGAGCATTTCGGTTGCGCGACCATCTGTGCATGCGACATCATCGGATTTCACGATGGCGTTGGCCTTCTTCAACCAGCGCCAGGAAGTTGGAAAGGCGTGTTTACAAATGAGGCCAAGAGGCCAGAGTCAATCTCAGGTGCTAAGCCGTGAACTCGTTCCCGAACACTTTCAGCCGAGTACATTACGTTAAAAAAGGCTCAGATATTTGAAAGTCATATTCAGCTTGATGGCACGATTTGTCAGCTATAATTTTACTACTGGGACAAGATTGACGAGCTTTGCGAAATAAACGTTACTACAATGTAGCCTGATGTAAGGCCGTTCTCTGCAACAAGCCCCCAAATACTGCTGGGAAGGAGCCCTACCCAAGGCCGCCAAGCACCCCCCACCTCAAGACCAAGAATTGGCCGCTGATGGTTCATGTTGCTCTTCAAAGCGCTTCCTGAGACAATTTAGGCGTTCCTGCCTCCGGCGTTGTAGTCTTTGAAGAGCCTTAGGCCACAATATTCCAGTTTGCAGTCAGTTTAGCCTAAGTTAACTCGCAGCACTTCACCTTACCTGGGTCTAACTTTTGGGGGATCATAGCCAAGCTTCCTTGAGCTATCGCCGAAATCATCGATCTAGCTAATAGCCAACTCCAAAGATTATAGTTTCATGGCGGGGTTGTGTAAAGCGGGTACGGAAGGCCGGTCTAGAATCCACAGACTTCCGGATGCGAAATGAAGAGAGAAGCCCGACGAACTCGCACGCCTTTCATCCGAACCCACCATCGGCTCACCTTCGTTCCTGTCTCCTTCACGCCTCGCATGCGAAAAGCCACGCTTAACACACAGTCGAAAGTAGTTCCTCTTCCCCTCGATAAGATGCCTCCTCCCGTCGACCTAGCCTCTCAACCCCGTCCGAGCACCGCAGATGGCGGTCCACGTCCGGGGGGAAATCAGGACTGGTTACCCACAGATGGAGGGGTACGAGGGGGTAACCAGGAGAAGTTACCCGAGAAAAAGGTTACTCCCAGCCTTAGTGTTGCAGATCGAGTTGCTTCTTTCAAGCAATTGGCTGGACACGACAGGAGCTCCTCCCCCAAACCGTCAGGCTCGACACGGTTCGGAACCGGCGCTGCAGGTTCGGCGAGCCCGTTCAGGGCTAGTTCGGCCGAAGCTGGTTCGAGCGACGTTGGTCTGGAAGTGCAGCTCGGGCAGCTGAGAATAAAAAACGCGGACCTGAAGCTGAACGTGGAAAATCTGCAGGCGGAGCTGAAAGCCGCTAAGGAGCAGATCGGGCAGATGACAAAAGAAATTGAGGCGTGGAAAAAGGAGGGAGTTTCGAAAGACAGCGCTGCTGAGATGAAAGCGGAGATTGAAAAGCTCAAGAAGGAATTGGCAGAGAGCAAAGGAGGAGGAAAGGGCGTGGGGGTAGTGGGAGAGCGAGATAAGGAAATGAAGGAAATGGAGGAGAAAATGATGGTGATGGAGGTAGAGGTTGGGAAGTACAAATTCGTGCATGACAGTTTAAAAGAGAGGGTAGAGAGGCTGACCAGGGATAACAAGAAACGAATTGCGTCTGAGAAAGAGGCGCTAGATGCGATTGGGAAGGTGAGGGAGGAGAAGGAGGAGGTGGAGAAGAGACTGAGTGAGGTGGAGGCGGAAAGGGATGAGGCGAGGAGGAAGTGTGAGGAAGCGCAGCAACGGATGGCAGAGGCTGTGAGAGAGAGAGGAGAGGTGGAGGTGAGGAGGGATGAGGATGTAGCTACTGTGCGGAGGGCTATGGAGGAGGAGAAGCGGAAGGTTGAGGAGGGAAGGAGGAAGGCGGAGGAGGAGAGGGATGGAGTGTTGAAGGCGAAGGGTGAGGTGGAAGGGGAGAAGGGGGTGTTGATGGGTAGGTTGGCGGAGGCGGAGAGGGGACGAGAGGATGCGGAGAAGGGGAGACGAGATGCAGAGGAGGAGAGGGGACGGGCTGAAAGGGAAAAGGAACAGGCGTGGAAGGAGAGGGAGGAGGCGGAGGCAGCTCGGAAGGAGGCGGAAGGGGAGAGGGATGAGGCCGTGAGGGCGAAGGAGGAGGCGCAGAGGGAACGAGATGAGGCGACGAGGGCGTGTGAGGCGGCGGAAACGAAGCAAGAGGAGGCGGAGAAGAGAAGAGACGAGGCAGAGAAGTCAAGGGAGGAAGCAGAGACACGGAGGGAGGAGGCCGAGAGAGAGAGAGGGAAGGCGGAAGAGGAGAAGGAGCAAGCGAAGAAGGAGAGGGAAGAGGCGGAGGCAGCACGGGGAGTGGCGGAGAAAGAGAGGGAAGATGCAGTAAAGGGTAAGGAGGAGGCGGAGAGGGAACGAGAAGAGGCGACGAGGGCTTGTGAGGCAGCGGAAACGAAGCAAGAGGAGGCGGAGAAGAGAAGAGACGAGGCAGAGAAGTCAAGGGAGGAAGCAGAGACACGGAGGGAGGAGGCCGAGAGAGAGAGAGGGAAGGCGGAAGAGGAGAAGGAGCAAGCGAAGAAGGAGAGGGAAGAGGCGGAGGCAGCACGGGGAGTGGCGGAGAAAGAGAGGGAAGATGCAGTAAAGGGTAAGGAGGAGGCGGAAAGGGAACGAGAAGAGGCGACGAAGGCACGTGAGGCTGCGGAAGGGAAGCAAGAGGAGGCGGAGAAGAGAAGAGACGAGGCAGAGAGATTAAGGGAGGAAGCAGAGGCACGGAGGGAGGAGGCTGAGAGCGCAAGAGGGAAGGCGGAAGAGGAGAAAGAGAAAGCGAAGAAGGAGAGGGAAGAGGCGGAGGCAGCACGAGGAGAGGCGGAGAGGGAGAGGGATGAAGCTGTAAAGGGTAAGGAGGAGGCAGAGAGGGAGAGGGAGGAGTCAGTAAAAGGCAAGGAGGAGGCGGAGAGGGAGAGGGATGATGCAGTAAAGGGTAAGGAGGAGGCGGAGAGGGAGAGAGATGATGCAGTAAAGGGTAAGGAGGAGGCGGAGAGGGAGAGGGATGATGCAGTAAAGGGTAAGGAGGAGGCGGAGAGGGGGAGGGATGATGCAGTAAAGGGTAAGGAGGAGGCGGAGAGGGAGAGGGATGAAGCCGTAAAGGGTAAGGAGCAGGCAGAGGCGGGGATGGAGGAGTCAGTAAAAGGTAAGGAGGAGGCGGAGGGGGAGAGGGATGAGGCACTAACGGGTAAGGAGGAGGCAGAGAAAGAGAGGGATGATGCAGTAAAGGGTAAGGAGGAGGCGGAGAAAGAGAAGGATGAAGCAGTAAAGGGTAAGGAGGAGGCGGAGAGGGAGAGGGATGAGGCAGTTAGGGTAAAGCAAGAGGCGGAAACTGAGAGAGACGAAGCAGTAAAAGGTAAGGAGGAGGCGGAGAGGGAGAGAGATGAGGCTGTAAAGTGTAAAGAGGAGGCAGAGAGGGAGAGGGATGAGGCTGTAACGGGTAAGGAGGAGGCGGACGCAAAACGGGCAGAGGCCGAAAGCGCTCGTGAAGCGGCTGAGAAGAGGCAAGAGGAGGCAGAAAGAGGGAGGGAGGAGGCAGAGGGTAAAAGGGAAGTTGCGGAAAGGGAGAAGGAGGAAGCGGAGCAGGCACGTGCAGAAGCAGAGGCACGGAGAGACGAGGCTGAGAGGCTTCGTGCAGAGGCTGATGGGAATAGAGCGGATGCAGAGAGGGCGAAAGAGGAGGCTGAGAAGGCGAAGGAGGAAGCGGATAACGCTAGGGAAGAGGCGGAGAGGGAGAGGGAGAAGGCAGAGAAGAGAAGGGAGGAGGCTGAGAAGGCAAGGGAGGAAGAGGAGAAGCTGAGGAAGGGAGCAGAAAGGGCACGCAATGAGGCGGAGAAAGCAAGGGAGGAGGCGGAGAAAGCCAAGAGCGAGGCAGAGTCGAAGCTGGCAGTTGCAGAGACGAGCAGAGTGGCATCCGAGCAGACGTGTGCTCACGCTGAGGAGAGATCAGCTGAGGCTGAGAAGCAGCGAGCAGCAGCTGAACAGGCTTGTTGTGATGCGAGGGCGCTAGCTGAGGAGGCAGAGAGGCGACGGGAAGGTGCTGAAGTGAAGCAGAAGGAAGAGGAAGAGAGGAGGAAGGAGGCAGAGGAGAGGAGGGAAGCTGCTGAGAAAGTAAAGGAGGAGGTGGAGGAGAGGCAACGAGAGGCAGAGAAAGCAAGGGCTGCTGCTGAGGAAGCGCGAGAGGAGAGCGAGAAGGCAAGGGATGAGGCTGATGCGAAGAGGGAAGAAGCCGAAGAGGCAAGGGAGGAGGCGGAGAAGGGAAGGGAGGAGGCAGTAGAGAGGGCAGCAGCGGCGGAGGAGAGGAGTGAGGAGGAGAGGAAGGCGAGGGAAGAAGCTGAGAGGGCGAGAGAGGAGGCTCAAAGGTTGAGGGAAGAGGCGGAAAAGTGTACAGAGGAAGCGATAAAGGCGAGAGAGGATGCAGAGGCACGATGTGAGGAGGCAGAGAGGAAGCAAGTAGAGGCTGAGGTGGGCAAGGAAGAAGCAGTGGAAGCGAGGCAGCAAGCAGAAGTAGCGCGGGAGGAGGCTGAGAGGAAGCAAGCAGAGGCGGAGAGAATGCAGGTGGATGCAGAAACGAAACAGGCAGAGGCAGAGGTGGTGAAGGAATCAGCAGAAGCAGCACGTGCAGAAGCAGAGGTGGGGAGGGCTGAAGCTGACAAGGCAAGAGAGGCAGCTGACAAGGCAAGAGAGGCAGCTGACAAGGCAAGAGAGGATGCAGAAGGGAGGCTTAGGGAGGCAGAGAAAAGAGCAGAGGAGGCGGAAGAGAGTGCGAGGGAAGCAGTGGAAAGGGGTAAGCAGGCGGAGGAGAGGGCACGGGAAGCAGAGAGGGCAGAGCTAGAGGCAAGAGAACAAAGTGAGGTGGCGAAGAAGGCAAAGGCGGAAGCAGAGGCTACACGCGAGGTAGCAGAACGAGATAGAGAGGCAGCTGAGAGGGCGAAAGAGGAGGCTGAGAGGGCGAGAGAGGAGGCTGAAAAGGCAAGGAGGGAAGCTGAGCAGGGGAAAGAGGAATCGGAGCAAGCTCGAGCAGCAGCTGAAATGTCGACAAAGGAGGCAGTTGAAGCAAAGGAGGAGGCTGAGAGAGTCAGCGAGGAGGGTGAGAAGGCGAGGAAGGAGGCAGAGAGGGGCAGGCGAGAAGCAGAGAGAGCACAGGCGGAGGCGGAGAGGCAGAGAGATGAGGCGGAGAGGCGAATGGCTGGTGCTGGGATGAGCAAGGATGAGGCGGAGAGGGAGCGGGAGGAGGCGCATAGGAGCAGGGCGGAGGCGGAAAGGAGGATGGAGGAGGCAGAAAGCAGGAGAGAGGAGGCTGAGAAGAGGAGAGATGAGGCGGAGAGAGCAAGGGAGGTTGCTGAGGAGGCGAGAGAAGAGGCTGTGAGAGAGAAGGAAGAGGCTATGAGAGAGAAGGAAGAGGCTGTGAGAGAGAAGGAAGAGGCTACTCAGGGGATGGCTGAGGCGGAGGAGAGGCGGGTGGAGGCAGAGAGGAGAGAAAGTGAAGCAGAAGAGAGGGAGCGGGAGGCTGAGAAGGCAAAGGAAGAGGCTGAGAAGGCTTGGGAGGATGCAGCTAAAGCTGCGGAAGAGGCTGAGCAGGCAAAGAGAGAGGCGCTTGAAGCTAAGGCAGAGGCCGAGGAGAGGAGGGCGGAGGCAGAGAGGACTCGAGATGCTGCAGAAGCGAAGGCAGCTGAAGTAGAGAAGGCGATGGAAGAGGCTATCTGTGCGAAGGCAGAGGAGGAAGAGAGGAGGTTGGAGGCCGAGAGAGCACGAGATGCTGCAGAGGCGAAGGCAGCTGAACTAGAGAAGGCTGTGGACGAGGCTGTGAGTGCAAAGGCAAAGGAGGAGGAGAGGAGGGTGGAGGCAGAAACAGCACGAGATGCTGCAGAGGCGAAGGTGGAGGGGTTAGAGAGGGCTGTGGCAGAGGCAGAGGCGGCGAGGAAGGTAGCAGAGGAGGAGAGGAGTGAGGCGTTGAGGGGCGAGGAGTGTGCTGTGGAGGAGCGGTATGAGCTGGTGCAGGCTCTTGAACGGGCGGGTGAGGAGAAGGATGAGTTGACAAGGGCTGCTGAAGCAGTGAAAGGGGAGAGGGATGAGCTGGTGCAGGCTCTTGAACGGGCGGGTGAGGAGAAGGATGAGTTGACAAGGGCTGCTGAAGCAGTGAAAGGGGAGAGGGATGAGCTGGTGCAGGCTCTTGAAAGGGCGGGCGAGGAGAGGGATGAGCTGGTGCAGGCTCTGCAGAGGGTGACTGAGGAGAAGGATGAGCTGGAGAGGGCTGTTGCAGCAGCGATAGGGGAGAGGGATGAAGCGGTGAGGGCTGCTGAAGCAGTGAAAGGGGAGAAGGATGGGGCGGTGCAGGTGGTTGAGAGGACGGGTGAGGAGAGGGATGAGATGACGAGGGCTGTTGCAGAGGCTGTTAGGGAGAGGGACGAAGCGGTGAAGGCTGTCGAAGCAGCGAGAGAGGAGAGGGACAGGGCAGTCGAGGCTGTGGGGTTGGCAGTAGAAGAGAGGAACGAAGCAGTGAGGACTCTTGACAGGGTGACAGCGGAGAGGGACAAGGCGATGCTGGTGATTGATGAGGTGGTTAAAGAGAGGGATGAAGCGGAGAAGGCTGTTGCATTAGCCGTTGAAGAAAGGAACGAGGCAGTGAGGATTCTTGACAGGGTGACGGCGGAGAGGGACGAGGCGATGCTCGTGATTGATGAGGCGGTTGGGGCGCTTGGAGGGGCCGTTGGGGCGAGGGAGGCGAGAGGGCTGGTTGGAGAGAGGGTAGCGATCAGGGAGAGAGAGGCGCGAGCGGTGACAGCGGAGAGGAACGAAGCGGAGAGGAACGAAGCGGAGAGGGACGAGGCGATGCTGGTGACTGACGAGGCGGTTGGGGCGCTCGGAGGGGCCATTGGTGCGCGGGAGGCGCGAGGGCTGGTTGGAGAGAGGGTGGCGATTAGGGAGAGAGAGGCGAGAGGGATGGTTGAGGAGAGGGTGGTGAGTGAGGAGAGGGAGGCAATTGGGGCAGGAGGGGATATTGGAGAGAGGGAGGGGATTGGGGAGAGGGAGGCTATTGGGGAGAGGGAGGCTATTGGGGAGAGGGAGGCGATTGGGGAGAGGGAGGCGATTGGGGAGAGGAAGGCGATTGTGGAGGGGGATGTGAGGGAGGTGGTGAATGTGGATGAAGCTGAAGCAGCAGGAGGGGATGGCGAGAAGGTGACGGTTTGTGTGGGGTGTTCAAGTAAGTGTGATGGGTTTGTGGGTGGGAGAGGCGAGGTGGAAGGGAGATGGCAGGAGGCTGTTGCGGTCAAGGGCGATGAGAAGTGGTGGAGAGCGGTGGAGAACGATAGGGAGGAAGCGGAGAGGAGGCGGGAGGAGGCGAAGAGACGACTAGAGGAGCTGAAGGGGATCCTTGATGAGGTGAGAGGAAAGCAGGAGGAGTCTGAGCGGAAACTGGAGGAAGTCGAGAAACAGCTGGTGGACATGGGGAATGAGAAGGCTGCTGCTGAGAGCAGGAGAGAAGCGGCAGAGAGGGAGAGGGTTGAGGCAGAAGGGAGGAGAGTGAGAGCAGAGGAGATGAGGGATGAGGCTGAGAGGAAGTTGGAAGAAGTTGAGAAACAGCTGGTGGACATGGGGAATGAGAAGGCGGAAGCAGAGAGGAGTAGAGAGGAGGCGGAGGCTGAGAGAGAAGAAGCGGAAAGGGCGAAGGTTGAGGCTTTGGCACGGTTGGAAGCGGCTGAGACGGCACGCAAAGCGGTGGAGAATGAGAAGGTTGAGGCAGAAGAGGGGAGAGTGAGAGCAGAGGAGCAGAGGGATGAATCTGAGAGGAGGAGAGATGATGCTTTGAGGGAGAAGGAGCAGGCAGAGAAGGAAAGGGAGGAGGTGGAGAAAGCAAGGGAGGAAGTGGAGAAAGCATGGAAAGACGAGGGGCTGAGGAGAGCAGAAGCAGAGAAGGCACTAGAAGAGGCACTGGAGGCAGGTTTTGTGGTGGATGGGCGGACGGGGCAGACGGAGAGGAGGATAGAGAAGGCGGAGCAGAGCAGAGAAGAGGCAGAGAAGATGAGAGAAGAGGCAGAGAAGGGAAGAGAGGCAGCAGAGAGGAGGAGAGAGGAGGCAGAGAGGAGGGGAGATGAGGCAGAGAGGGCACTAGAAGAGGCGCTAGAGGCAGTAGTGCAGGCAGAGGTTCGAAGGGAAGAGGCGGAGAGGGATAGAGATGAGGCAGAGAGGAGGAGGGAAGAGGCGGAGAGGGATAGAGATGAGGCAGAGAGGAGGAGGGAAGAGGCGGAGAGGGATAGAGATGAGGCAGAGAGGAGGAGGGAAGAGGCGGAGAGGAGAATAGAAGAGGTTGAGGAGGATTTGACTGAGCTGGTGGTGAAGCTTGAGGTAGTAGAGAAGGCAAAAGCAGAGGCGGAGGAGGGGATTCAGGACAAAAATGCATTGACAGGTGAAGATGCAGAAAAGGGGGAAGTGGATGGGGGGATTACAGAGGGGGAGAGGGAGAGGGAGCGGGTGGTACGGGAGGTGGAAGAGTTGACAGTGCAGATAGAGGTACTGGAGAGAGAGAAGGAGGAGGGTGAACGGGAGAAGGAGAGAGCTGAGAAGGAGAAGGAAGAGGCATTGAGAGAAAGGGAGGAGGTTGTGAGACGGCTTGAGGAGATGCAAGAGATGCTGGAAGAGGTGAGAAGGGAGGAGGCTTACAGAAGGGAGGAGGCTGAACAAGAGAAGGAGGACGCTTACAGAAGGGCAGAAGATGCTGGAGTACGAGTGAGAGAGGCAGAAGCAGGAAGAGAAGAGGTGGAGAGGAGGAGAGAAGTAGCAGAGGGGGCACTGTCGCTAGCAGAGGTGGTATTGCAGGAGGCGGAGGTGTGGAGAGAAGAGGCGGTGAGGCGTTGGGGAGAAGCAGAGGGGGCAGTGTTGATGGTCGAGGTGGTATTGCAGGAGACAGAGGCGTGGAGAGAGGCGACACAGAGGAAGTTGGCAGAAGGAGAGGGGTTATGGAAAGAAGCTGAGCGTGCGAGAGAGGAGGCAGAGAGGAGGAGAGAAGAAGCAGAGGGGGCACTGTCGCTAGCAGAGGTGGTATTGCAGGAGGCAGAGGTGTGGAGAGAAGAGGCGGTGAGGAGATTAGAAGAGGGAGAGGCGTTGAGGGAGGAGGCTGAGCAGGCGAGAGAGGAGGCTGAGAGGAGGAGGGAAGAAGCAGAGGGGGCTGTGGAGGTAGCAGAGGCAGCGAGAGATGAGATGGAGCGGGCGAAAGAGGAGGCTGAGGCTAGCTGGGAAGAGGCGCTGGTGATGCTGGGAGAGGCTGATAGGGGGCGAGAGGAGGCGGAGAGGAGAAGGGAGGAGGCTGAGAAGAAGATTGTGGAAGCTGAGAGGTTGGGAGAGGTAGCAGAGAGACGAGGAGAGGAGGCAGAGAGACGAGGAGAGGAGGCAGAGAGACGAGGAGAGGAGGTAGAGAGACGAGGAGAGGAGGCAGAAGGTAAGGAACGAAGGGAGGATGCAACGCACAGTTCTGAAGAGAGTGTGGTGATCGTTTCAGAAGCTGATGAGCAACCTGTAGAGGCGAGAGGGGCTGGCGAGGAGAAGGAGGGAGAGATTAGAGGAGAGGAAGCGGGAAGCGATGGTATGGAGGGCGGGGACGGAGCAGAGGCAGTGGAGGGCGCTTTGGAATTAGGGGCACGGGAGGGTAAGCGATGGCGGGGTGGAGGTGGGGAGGATGGGGAGAGCAGTGGAGGGGAGGAGGAGGATAAGGGCTGCAGCCGTGAGGAGAAGGGTCGGGAGAGCAGTGGGGAGGAGGAGCAGGTGAAGGGAGTGATTTGTCACTGCACTCAGAAAGAGGTGCTGCCCGAGGGTGCTGCTGCAGAGGTGCCACTCAGAGGGTGGCCGAATCCTGACAGCAGTGGGGGGGAGACAAGTGTGGTTGGCATGAGCTTTCTGGAAAGGGAAAGAGACGAGCTAAGAGTGCGGTGGGAGGCGGCAGAGGAGAGACGGAGGGAGCTGGAAGCGATTGTGAGTAAAACGGGTTTGCAGCTAGAGAGGGTGGGTGGGGTTGAGGAGGTTGAGAGGGCGAGGGGAGAGGCAGAGAGAGGGAGGGAGGAGGCGTTGAAAGAGAGGGACGAGGCGGTGAGAGAAAAGGATGAAGCTGAGAAGGCAAGGCAAGAGGCGGAATTGAGGGTTGAGGAGGCGGAGAAGCAGAGGGATGAGGCGGTGAAAGCGTGGGAGTGTGCGGAGGAGGCAAGGAGAGAGGCGGAGGCAGCAAGGGATGAAGCTCTGGAATCAAGAGAAGGCATTCAGAAGTCGTGGGATGATGCTGAGGAGGCGAGGAGAGGGACGGAGGCAAGGCTTGAAGAGCTTAAGCAGGCTTTGGAGGAGGCTGAAAGGGCAAGGCAAGAGGCTGAGATGGCAAAGCAAGTGGCAGAGGCGGCGAGAGAGGAGGCTGAGGCAACTTGGAAGGAGGCAGTGGAGAAAGCAGAAGAGGCGGAGGAGAGGAGCGAGAAGAGGTGTGAGGAGGAGAGGAAGGTGAGGGACGAAGCTGAGAGGGCGAGGGAGGAAGCTGAAAGAATGAGAGAGGAGGCTGAGAAGGGAAGGGAGGAGGCGGTAGCGAGACAAGCCATGCCGTGCAGTGCGTGCGCTGAAAAAGACGAGGCGATGCAGTCCATTCTCAACGAGCTTGTTGCCGCCCAGGCTGCGTCTGAAGCTGCCATAGCGTCGGCGGCTACCAACGCTGCGGAGGAGGTTCGGGCGGAGCTTCGGATGGCGCAGGAAGGGTGGGAGAAGAGGCTGAGTGAAGTGGAAGGGGAGTTAGAGCGTGTGAAAGGGGAGGGAGAGAAGCTTGAGAAGAGAGTGAAGGAAGCGGAGGGGGAGGGTGTGAGATTGCGAGAGGAGGTGGAGGGAGAGAGGAAGGGGAGGGAGGAGGAGAGAGCTGCCAAGGAGGAAGAGAAGAGAGCAAAGGAAGAGGAGAGGAAGGCGAAGGAGGAGGAGAGGGAGAGACGGGAGCAGGCGGAGGCAGGGAGGAGGGCAGCGGAGGAGGAGGCGCAGTTGACTAGGGAGGACCTGGAGGTGATGCGAGACGCAAAGAGGGAGACGGTGCGGAACCTCACAGACTCACTGCTGGCAGCGGAGGAGCAGAGGAAGCGACTGCTGTTCCTGCTGCGCAAGGCACAGGTCATCGAAGGTGAGCCATTGGTGTGAGTGTGTGTAGGGTTTTTTGTTACAATAAAAGCAACCCGCAGCGAAGAGGGAGACGGTGCGGAACCTCGCAGACTCATTGCTGGCCGCGGAGGAGCAAAGGAAGCGACTGCTGTTCCTGCTGTGCAAGGCACAGGTCATCGAAGGAGAGAATTTGGGATAGATAGATTGCAAGTGGGGGTTGCTTGCGAATAGTTTGCCAGTTGAGGTATGGTAATGAAGCTGGTTGTCCGGTCAGTGAGTGAGCATGTTTTGAGGCACCTCAAAAGTCGTCTGTGTTTTGAGGCGCCTCAAAAGGTATGGAGATGAAGCAAGTGAAGGGCTGGTTGTCCGGTCAGTGAGTGAGCATGTTGCAAGCAATAATTATTTTGCTCCTTTTGTGTTGCCTTGTGCCCTCCATGCAGGTCTCTAGCACCCAGACATATGTACAGGAATGACATAGATCATCCTTATATTGTCTCCGAGGAGATTGTTTTGCAAGCATTGCTGGATAGTGGTCGTAGAAACTCTGTTGACACTGGTTTATAGTAATAATGAATTCCGTGTTAGTGTATACAACCTTTTTCTGTACAATTTGAACGTTATTCAGAGGTTTGGTGATGCTTCTGATTGTTTATTTGGGGACTTTGCAACGCAATTTGTTTTTTTATCAAAGGCTTTGAACACGAGACACGTTTTTTGTTCATTTAGGGAGTTCTCTAGTTACCTTTCTAGAGTTTTCAGGACAGTATTCAAATCGCATTCTTGGTACATAACGCGTGTTAAGTGACACAAAAAAATCGGACGTGAATTCTCTGCACCACGGGAAACCCTATTGATTCAGCACCGCAGTAGACTAATCAGGTGTGCAGGAATCATCGCAAGCATGGTGGAGCGCGCAGCGTACCAGCGGTCGCGCAACGCGTCGCAACAGCGGCGGACATCGCAGCAGCAGCAGCAGCAACAGCAAGGCCAGTCGCACAGCCAGGTCGCACAGCCGTCGCAACAGCCGCAGTCGCAGCAACAAGAGCAGGCGCAGGGGCACAATGTGAACACCGCGGCTCAGCCGCCAAGCGCGCAGGCGCAGGCGCAGCCCGCGCAGCAAAGGACTCATCAGCGCGCGCTTCCCCCACAGCAGCGGCAACCAGCGCAGCAGAAGCGGCAGCAGTTGCGCCAGACCGCGGCGCAACGGCGCACGTCGCTAGTGCAGGCCGCGCGGCAAACTGGAGGGGATGCGGGGAAGGCGGAACATGGCCAGGGGGATCCGGGGAAGCCGCCGCAGGGTCAGGGGGGGCATGGGAAGGCGCAACTGGCCGGGGGAGCAAACCCGCCAGCGCACGCCCCGCTTCCGCCTCTTCCGCGGAAGCAGCAAACGCGGGTGCAAGCGCAGGTGGCGCAGCAGGGGGAAGCGCAGGCGGAAAAGCAGGCGGGGCAGCAGGGTGGACAGCAAGGGGGGAGGCAGTATAGGGGGCAGCAAGGGGGGCAAGCGCATAGGTTACAACAAGAATCATCACAGCCGCAACCAGAACAGCACCAGCAGCAGCACCAGCAGCAGCACCAGCAGCAGCAGCATAATTCCTCCGGGCAGGATGCCACTCACGGGCAGGCGTCCGGGCAGACGAAAGGGCACCCTCAACCAGACAGGCAGGAGCCGGGGGGGCAACCCCAAGCCCACGGGCAGGGAAGCGGGCAGACTTCCGGGCAGGTTTCGGAGCAGCTGCCAATGCACGAAGGCCACGTGGAGCATGCTATTCTGCCTGAGCGGCCGGATTGGCTGGATGATTACGAGATAGTGGGGAAGATCGGCGAGGGGACGTATGGGCTGGTGTATCTGGCTAAGGACCGGCGCAAGGGCAAGGGGTCGGGGCGGTCGGCTCTTAAGAAGTTCAAACAGACCAAGGAGGGCGATGGCGTGTCTCCCACTGCCATCCGCGAGATCATGGTGAGAGGGGAAAAAGAAGAAGGCGAGGGGTAGGGGGAGGGGAGAAAGAGGGGATCAAGGGAGGGGGAGGGCAAGGGGGAGGGAGAGAGGGAGAGGGTGAGGGCAAGGGGTTGGGGAGGTGGGCTGGGGTGAAGAAGGCAACGTGCAACGTCCACATCCGCTACCACACATGCCATTCGATGCCACCCTGTTGCTCCCTTGCTTTCTCGTTCTCGTTCTCTTTTCCTGCCGGACTCTTCCTTCCTCCACCAGCTACAACAAGAGTGCGAGCACGAGAACACAGTGCACAGCTGCTGAACACAATGAGTGATCACACAAGCCACCCTCTTTCTGTCTTGCTGTCTTGCTCGCTTGTTCTGCCCCCTCACCAGCTACTACAGGAGTGTGAGCACGAGAACATAGTGCAGCTGCTCAACGTGCACATCAACCACAACGACATGTCGCTCTTCCTCGCCTTCGATTATGCCGAACACGACCTTTATGTGAGTGTGTGAGCCCACCTACTATTCAGTGCAGCACATCATTCACGTGCCATCACCCCATGCCATCACCCCATGCCATCAACCACAACGACATGTCGCTCTTCCTCGCCTTCGACTACGCCGAGCACGACCTTTATGTGAGTAAACCCTTACTTAGCCACCCATCCTTGGTGGTAGAAACTAACCATGCTTGAAGTAGGGGTGGAGGTGGAGGTGAGTCAGTATGTCTGACCACAACGACATGTCGCTCTTCCTCGCCTTTGACTATGCCGAGCACGACCTCTATGTGAGCACGACCTCTATGTGAGCACGACCTTTATAAGGTTAAGCATGCTGGGTATTCGTGCGTGTGCACCTTGTGCACAATCCCTGCACACACCGTCCGCTTCCTCCGCGAGCATCTGAAGCGCACTCCCTCTGTGAATCCTAACCGATTCAGTGGCATCTTCACATGCCATTTCCCCATACCCCCCCCCCCCCTCCCCCCCCCCCACCCCCCCCACGCCGTCTCCATACGCCTTGCCATGCGTGCGCGCCGCAGGAAATTATCCGTTTCCACCGCGAGCACCTGAAACGCCCTTTCTCTGTTGGTGCTATGATGCGAGGAAATCACACACACACCATATGAGCGGCTCTTGGGCATTCCCCAAAACACCATCCCACCATCCCATCCATACCCATCAGGAGATCATCCGCTTCCACCGCGAGCATCTGAAACGTCCCCTGTCTGAATACACGGTGAAGTCGCTGCTCTGGCAGCTGCTCAACGGGCTGCACTACCTGCACAGGTGGGTAGGAGGGTGGGCAAGGCACTCAATTAGCATCTGAAGCGCCCTCTCTCCGAGTACACTGTCAAGTCGCTGCTCTGGCAGCTGCTCAATGGGCTGCACTACCTACACAGGTGGGCGGGTGGTTGTACCGTGTGTGGAAGGCGGTTTGAGGCATGCACATTTCAAGCACATGTCAAGCTCCTGTCAAGCTCCTGTCAAGCTCCTGTCAAGCTCCTGTCAAGCTCCTGTCAAGCTCCTGTCCCCCTCCATCATAAGGATTGCCGAGCAGGCGTTTCCTATGCAGCTCCCGTCATGCACGCAGGAGTCTCTTGCCCAACCAGCCCTGCACCTGCTTCTGTCCAACTGCATTCACAAGTTGTGATCCTCTCTGCTCTGCTCTCGCGAAAAACGTTGGCCCCCCGTAGCAGCAATCACTTGTTTAATTGGATTCACATCGCCCCGTTCTTTTGTTTTGCGCAGCAATTGGATTATCCATCGGGACCTGAAGCCTTCTAACATCCTTGTAAGCTCTTTCGGTGTGAGGCGGTCGGTGCAGGCACGCACTGTGTTGAAGAAGTGTTTTGAGACGTCTGTTTCAAAACACTTCTTCAAACTTCGGTGTGAGGCGGTCGGTGCAGGCACGCACTGTGTTGAAGAAGTGTTTTGAGACGTCTGTTTCAAAACACTTCTTCAAACTTCGGTGTGAGGCGGTCTGTGCAGGCACGCACTGTGTTGAAGAAGTGTTTTGAGACGTCTGTTTCAAAACACTTCTTCAAACTTCGGTGTGAGGCGGTCTGTGCAGGCACGCACTGTGTTGATATCCCGTGGCAGTGCATATTCTGGTGCCACATTCAGTGTTGAGAAGGCTTTAAAGCTGGTGTCTTCTGACTAAGTTTATGTGATTTTCCCATAGATTCTGCCATGTACATGGCAGATACATAGATAAACACATGTGAGGGTGGGTGTGCTCACCTATAAACAAAGATACACACACACACACACACACACACACACACACACACACACACACACACACACACACACACACACACTCTCACTCTCACCCACTCTCGCACACCCACCCTGACCACCAGGTGATGGGCGAGGGCGAGGAGCAAGGGGTGATCAAGATCGGCGACTTTGGCCTCGCCCGCATCTTCCAGTCGCCCCTGCGCCCGCTCTCCGACAACGGGGTGAGTTGAGTTGAGCGCAGTGAGTCGAAGACTTCTTGGTCCTTCAATCCAATCTAATCCAATCCAACCCGACCCAATACAATCAGCATGTTGTTTTCTCTGACTGATGGTCGACTTGTTGGCGACTCAGCATAAATTCTCTGCCATTCACTTGTCTCTCCCTGGCCCCTTTCTAGACCTTCAAGTTGCTTCGGTGGCCATTCCCTACTGTGCTTTCTGAGACGCTCACTTTTCACTTGCTTAACCTTCCCCGTGCTTTTTGCTGGGCTTCTGTGTCCATCCTCCGTGCATGTCTGTCCAAGTTGTTGCTACCATCTGCTATTCCTTGCTACATCCCGACACTCCCTGTCCCCCTCTCCTTTTTCCTCACGCCTCTCCCCACTCCCCTTGTGTGCCCAAGTGGTGGAAACCATATGGTATCAAAACCCCTTTGAGTCGTCTCAAAAGGCATGCCTCACCTCACGCCTCTCTTCAATCTGGTGTTTGAGAATTCTAAAAAACCATATGGTATCAAAACCCCTCTGAGTCGTCTCAAAAGGCATGCCTCACCTCACGCCTCTCTTCAATCCCCTTGTGCCCCCCAGGTTGTGGTGACCATCTGGTATCGATCCCCAGAACTGCTGCTAGGCTCACGGCACTACACATGTGCTGTCGGTATGTGTTTTAGCTTTTCTCCCTGTCTTCCACCTTCCCTTGTTGTTCTAAGGCTTTAAGTTCCTGCCTCTCCTCTCCTTCCTTCCACCGCTTCCCACCTGCGTCACCCTGCCTGCTTCACACTCTGCTTGCGTCCTTCTGCCACTCGATTACCCCGTACCATCATCCACCGCAACACCCTGTACGGGAAGGTATGTGGGCGTTAGGGCGAAACCAATATTTCTGCTGCCTTTCATCTGCCCGTGTTTGAACCGCCCGTTATCTACCACCACCACCCTTAACCACCAGACATGTGGGCGGTGGGGTGCATATTCGCGGAGCTCCTCACACTCAAGCCCTTGTTCCAAGGCCTCGAGGATAAGACCTCCGCCAATGCCTTCCAGGTGCGCTGCTCCCCTTACTGCTCCTGCTCCTGCTCCTGCTCCTGCTCCTGCTCCTGCTCCTGCTCCTGCTCCTGCTCCTGCTCCTGCTCCTGCTCCTGCTCCTGCTGCTGATGGTATTTCTTTTCTCTCCATGGTTCGTTCGTACTGCTTGTCTCTGTCACGCTTCGCACCCTTTTCCCTCATCCCTTCCTGCTCATCCGCTGACAAAGCTCGCCCTTTTTCGCTCAACCCACCTCCCTCACCTCGTACTCACATCTTCTTTGCACGGCAGAAGGACCAGCTGGATAAGATCTTCAGAGTGCTAGGTGGGTGCTGGGTGGTGATAGGTGGTGATAGGTGGTGATAGGTGGTGATAGGTGGTGATAGGTGGTGATAGGTGGTGATAGGTTGGTGATAGGTGGTGATAGGTTGGTGATAGGTGGCTGGATACAAGGTGCGTGGTTTGTGTACACCTGCGAACATGTCTGTAGCGTATGAAATATTAATCCTTGACTAAAATCGTAGGCAAAGTCACAGGCAGTCGACTCACCACTTACAACCAAGTCAAACCGAAGCACACCCGCAGGCCATCTTAAGGTTCACAAGTTGTCCAACGCTGCTTCTCTACCAAGTGAGGTGCTCACTCTCTGTCACCGCCTTTCACTCCTCTCAACCCCTTCCCACACCTATTCCCACACCTATCAGGCCACCCCACAGTGGACAAGTGGCCAATGCTGCAGTACCTTCCACATTGGCAGGCGAACCGCCAACTCATTCAAGACAAGAAGTAGTGAGTTGTGGTTCGCTCTGCTTGGATTCACAGTAAATGAGCTGTCGCACACCTGGTCTCTCATGCTCTCATCTGCCTCTGCCCGTGTGCCCCTTTTGCCCGTATGCCCGTATGCCCTTATGCCCTTATGCTCGTATGCCGGTTTGCCGTATGTACTTTCACCCTTATGCCCTTATGTCCTCATAACCGTCTTCTCCTCTGCTCTCACTGCTGTCCTGTTCCTTCCTCCTCTCCCTCCCTTCACTCCTCTTGCAGCCCCAGCAGCCTTACCGCATTCTGCACAGCTGGTCTTCATGCTCTCATGCTCCCATGCTCCCATGCTCTCATGCTCCCATGCTCCCATGCTCCCATGCTCTCATGCTCCCATGCTCCCATGCTCCCATGCTCTCATGGTCTCATGTGCTCCTCGCCCTTCCCACAGCCCCCAGCCGCAGCCTTACCGCATTCTGCACAGCTGGTCTTCGTGCCTTCATGCCTTCATGCTCCCATGCTCCCATGCTCTCGTGCTCCCACCCATGCTTTCATGTGCCCCCCACCCCCCTCACAGCCCACAGCCAGAGCTCTACCGCATTCTGCACAGCTGGTCGCCCAACTCGCATGCCGTCAACCTGCTGCTGCGCATGCTCGAGTGCGTACCCCATCTCCTCTCTTTTCATGCGCCTCCAACGGCTCAAAACCTACGCTCACGAGTACCATAGCATGATGACTGTTGAATCGGCCCCGCACAGTTCTCCGGGTTCATAAGCCGCGCTCACAAAAAACACATGCCAGTGGATGGTGTTGCAGCACTGTGGATGGTGTTGCAGTACTGTGGATGGTGTTGCAGTACTGTGGATGGTGTTGCAGTACTGTGTCTTAATCATGTTGCCCCGGCATGTGACACGACAAACTATCCTAATAACACGTCGCTCCTCAACTTCTTCCCAAGAAACCATACCGACATAGCTATGAACGTGCTTTTGAGTCGACTCAAAAGTCTCTTCCCAAGAAACCATACCGACATAGCTATGAACGTAAGCGCTTGTTGGGCAACTTCGTTCCGTCCCTCCAACTTCGCATCTCATTGCTTCTCGTTGCATCCCGTTGCTTCTCGATGCATGTTTTCCCTGGAAATTCGTGTGTCAACATCCTGTCTCCTCGTGTGCTCCCAGTACAGACGTTGCATCTCTATGTTTTCACAGACCTGTACTTTGCAGGCCACCTGTCCATTGTTGACAAGTCCTCGTGTGTTCCCAGTACAGACGTTGCATCTCTTTGCGCTTGCTTGCCCCTGCCACGCCCTGCCTATGTTCTTGCAGCTATGACCCCAAGAAGCGGATAACAGCAGGGCAGGCACTCGAGCACGAGTGAGTGCCCTTTATTTGGTTTGTTTGCTTTATTTGTCCCAGCTACAGAGAGCCTCAAGCTGGAAAGACCAAACGCACCCACGGCACCCTCGCGCTCAATTGAGTTTGCTCCGTCAGTCATTCTTTTGTCCTTTTCCTCTTCTGACCTCCCTCATTTCCACCACGCTCATATCTTTCTGCGTACCTCTATTATTCCCCCCGCCTCCTCTCTTCTCTCCTCCTTCCTCATGCCTCACTCGACCACCCTCACTTGCCGCACTTGTCTCACTGTCTCTCTTGTTTTAATCGCCTCATTGGTTTCATTTGCCTCGCTTGCTTCACCCCTCTTGCAGGTACTTCCGCATCGACCCGCTTCCCGGCCGCAAGTCAGTACTCTCCTCCCCACGCCCCTCTCCTCCACACGCCCCTCTCCTCCACACGCCCCTCTCCTCCACACGCCCCTCTCCTCCACACGCCCCTTTACTCCACCACACCATTTCTTGTGTTCCTTCACATCACTCCTGCTTGGATGTCCCTTGTTCTCTATTCCCCTCACCCTCTTCCCTCACCCTCTTCCCTCACCCTCTTCCCTCACCCTCTTCCCTCACCCTCTTCCCTCACCCTCTTCCCTCACCCTTCACACCTTCCCCGTTCTCCTCTGCCCCCTTTCCTCCTCTTCCCTCCCCCCAGCTCGTTCTTCTCAGGCCACCACCCCATGGAGCGCCCAGTGGTGTATTTCAAGCGTCCAAGCCCCTGCATTCCCACCCTCCCTGTTTTCCTCTCCACCCCCTCTCCTCCTTCCCCCTCCCCCAATTCCCCCCCAGCTCGTTCTTCTCAGGCCACCCCATGGAGCGCCCAGTGGTATCCCCAAGTGCCTTCCCTTTTCCCACTCACCTCACCCCTTCCTCTTCCCCCTCTCCCTCTCTCACCCTTTCCTCCTCTCCCCTCCCTCAGCTCGTTCGTCTCAGGCCACCCCAGGGAGCGCCCAGTGGTGTATCCCAAGCGGCTGCCAGTCCCCTGTTCCCCTCACCCTTTTCCCTCGTGTCCTTTCTTCCACCCCTCTCCTTTTCTTCCTCCCCCGCAGCTCCTTCTTCTCAGGCCACCCCATGGTGCGCCCAGTGGTGTACCCCAAGCCCATGCCACTTCCCTCTCAACCCCTCTCAACCCCTGCCAACAGCTCGTTCTTCTCAGGCCACCCCATGGAGCGCCCAGTGGTGTACCCCAAGCGCCCTGTGGACCTCTCAACTGATTTTGAAGGCATCTCCACCCTCTCCTCCGCTGCTGCCTCCTCCCATGTCGCTGCTCTCTCTGCCATGCCTCCACCGCACCAGCAGCATCATCAGCAGCACCAGCATCAGCATCAGCAGCAGCAGCACCATCATCAGCAGCAGCAGCACCATCAGCATCAGCAGCAGCAGCAGCATCAGCAGCAACAGCAGCAACAGCAGCAGCAGCAACACCATCGGCACCATCAGCAGGTGGGTGGGTGTGCATGGGTGTGCATGGGTGCGAGTGTGGGTATGCATGAAGGGATGGGCTCGTTGAAGCCTGGAAGTATGGAGATTGCGTTTTCATGCCACTGTGTCGCCATTCCGCATACCATCATGCCCATACCATCCATGCCCCATACCATCCATGCCCCATACCATACATGCCCCATACCATCATGCCCCATACCATCATGCCCCATACCATTATGCCCCATACCATCATGCCCCATACCATCCATGCCCCATACCATCCATGCCCCATACCATCCATGCCCTGTACCATCTATGCCCCATTCCCCACCTCCCATCCCCCACCCATCCCCCCATACAGCCATCAGCGCCAGGGCAGCGCATGGCCACATTAGTGTGTGTGTTGTCCGTTCCCCACCCCACATTACCCACCCCCCCAATCCCCACCCCTCCCGCCACACCCCATCCCCCACCCCTCTCCCCACAATCCCCCACACCTTCCCCCACCAGCCATCAGCGCCAGGGCAGCGCATGGCCAACGTCACCCTGCTGCACCGCTCAGGGTCAGGAGGAGGGAGCGGGGAGGGGAGCGCAGGTGCCGTGGGCAGTGGCGGGGGGAGCAGGGGTGGGGGGCAGGGGGCAGGGGGGAGTCAGCAGGGGCAGCAGGGGTATCAAGGGCAGCAGCAACAGCACAATCAGCCGCATCACAGCCAGCAGCAGCACAGCCAACAGCAGGTTTCCCAGGGACAGATCCAGCAGCAGCACCATTTTCACCCTCCCTCACAAGTATGGGACCCGTTGAACCCTCTGCATGTGTTCATGTGGACCGTGCATGTTCTATATGTCATGTATGCTATGGATTGTGGATGTGATGCATCAACATGATGCCATCACATTCATCCTCCTTTCCTCCATCCCCATGCTGTCAGGGTTATCATCCTTTCCGCCTTCACCATGCCATAATGTTTATCCTTATCCTCCATTCCCATGCCATCACATTTATCCCAATGCCTTCATGTTTATCCTAATTGCCTACACCCCCCACGGTTAGAACCTACTTAAACACCCATCCCCCAACCTACTTGGTGCTTCAAAACCACCTGCGATATGCAGCCGCGCAGCACGAGGGAGAGGAGCGGTCTGGCGCACGGGCAGCCCGCCACCAAGATTCGACGAACTTAGACGCCAGTCGACACGTGTACATTAACATGTATATAACATTTTGCACATTTCCGGGAATGAAGTTATGTAATCATATAAGCAAGAGTTAAGCACAATTTGAAAAGAGAAGAAGAAAATTTGAACATTCTGACCTTTTTTACTACACAGCAATGTTTTTAGAGGGCTGGATAGCAACCTTAGAAAGAATCTTGCTGGTAGGATAAAGTGACTCAACTCTAATATAGAATGCAGTAGACTGGAAAGAGGTCTATGCTTTCCAACCGAGCTTCATTGGTTCATGTTTTAAACGCGATATTTATTGGGTTCTACATCCTCGCCGCTTCGTCCGCCGCGATTTTGCGAATCGGGTCGAACTAAGTCGCAGATAATAAGTCCAGTCGCGTTGATATGGCAGCCCGCGTTCGTTTCGTCCAGCCACGCTGTTAGTTTGCCATACATAGATAATACTGTTACTCACTCTGGCAGCAGCGATCGAATTTGGAACCTTTGTCCCGCAATTACAGCGACACGTGGCAGCCAGCATATCGAATTTTATGTCGACTGAAAGCGCACCGAGCGAATCGTTGATCAGCATCACGTCGATTACTCGTATTATGGCAATGAGTGCTCTGACACTAATATAGGCGATTTGCGTTACAAGCTTTCGGCTTCGTCTGACGACAAGTTAGCAGGTTCCGATCCGTTTCTCTGCGATGTTTAAGAAGAAGAATTTCCGTCGCAGGCAGGACGACGACGACGATGGCGACGGTGGGGGCGAAGGCGATGCGCGAAACGGCGGGACCGCCGCCGCGAAGCCCGTTGCCTTAAAGACGACCAGTAACAAACCTAAGGCGGCTCCGGCGACGACTAAGGCGACACCGTCGAGCTTGCTTAGCTTCGCAGCCGACGAGGAGGGAGAGGGCGACGATGGCGGGCCGTTCGGCATGGCGATCGCCGTGGGGGGGAGACCAAAACCTAGCTCGAAAGAATCCAAAGCAAAATCCAGATCGGCGGGGTTCGGTACGGGGCATGGGGAGGGGCATAGAGTGAACAGGGATAAGAAGGGCCGGGAGGAGCGGAAAGGGCGTGAGGAGAAGCGGGAGGGCGGGAAGGGCGGCGGCGGGGTGGTGGTGGGGGGACCGTCCGCTGGCGGCGCGCTGAACGTGATGCCGCAATCTGGGGAATACACCAAGGAGAAACTCGCGGAATTGGCGGTATGCACACTCCTCGCCTCCCCCTCCCCCTCTCCTCCCCCCCTCCTCCCCCCCGGTCCAGTGGATTTCTGCATGAGTTGCTGCCTGCCTGCATGCATGAGCCGCCACTGACCCTCAGTTCATTTCTGTCGTCTTATTGGGACAATCGCACATTGCATCTCCTTGCCCCTCCCCCGTCTCCTTCCTCCATCTCCATCCCACTCCTCTCAGTACCCCACTGTGTTCTGGTTGCTCCCTCCACCTTCCCCTTCTCTCCCCCCCTCCACCTTCCCCCCCTTCCCCCCACCACCCCCGCCACCCCCGCCACCCCCGCCACCCCCGCCACCCCTCCCAACAGCGCAACACCATGCGCATTGCAGCGCCTTCGTCCGCCTCCAGGCGCACCCCCCCTCCCCCTTCCGCCTCTATCGCTGCAGCAGGCGCAGCCCTCTCCACCTCCGCGGCCCCCTCCTCCACTGTCACCCCGCCCTCCCTCTCCGAACCTCTCATCGTGCTTCGGGGATCGCTCAAACCCGCAGGCTCAGCAGCCGCCGAAGCAGAGGCCGGAGCTAGCGGTTCCGGTGCATCAGGTTCGGCAGGTGCTGCAGCAGGAATGGGAGGATTGGGAGGTTTGGGAGGAGGCCTAGGAACAAGCTTAAGAAAGGCAGGGGGTAGTTATATTGGCGGTACTTTTATCCCAGACGCTGCTGCTATAGCAGCGGCAAAGGCAAAGAGAGAGAGATTAAGACAGGCCAAAGCAGCACCAGATTTTATCCCCCTTCCAGGGTCTGATAGATCTGATATGGCCGGGCTAGGGAGTATGAGGGGGGTGGAAGACGAGATGGGGGAGGAGGAGGGGGAGAAAGGGAAGGGGGAGCAGTCGAGTGAAGATGAGGAGGAGGCTTTGGGGGGAAGAGTGGCGCTAGGGGGGGTGTTGGGGGGGGATAGGGGGAGTGGGCGGGGGAGGGGAGGGAAGGGGAGGGGAGGGAGTGGAGAGGTGAACGGGGAGCGGAGAGGGCGGGGGATGCGGGAGGAGGAGGATGGAGAGGAGGAGGAGGAGAGGGAGAAAGAGGCAGAGGAGGATGAGGAGGAGAGGAGGTGGGAGGAGGAGCAGTTGCGCAAGGGAGTGGGTCGAATGGTGTCAGTGCCAGGAGCTACAGGGGGGAAGGACGGGGGATTGGGGGCAAAAACTGGGGGGGAGAAAGGGGGCGGTGTGGGGGGAATGGGGGAAGGGGGAGTGGAGGGAGGGCGGAGTGCAAGGGAGGTGTTTTCAGGGGGGATGAGGGCAGGCGCGTGGGGATATGGGGGGGCAGCGGGGGGCGCAGGGGGGATGGGAGGTGCAGGGTCGATAGTAGCGGAAGGGGATGAAGTGATGAAGTTCCTGAGAGAGGGCCTTGCGAGACTGCAGGTGCGTGCTCTTAATGAATGGGCTCTAAACGAATGTGATATAGCCAGCTCGCTATCCGCATTCTACCTATTTCTCCACACCGTTCAGCTTCAGCACCACACTTTACATTGCAACGCTTCTCACCATGCTGCACCACACTCTCCACAGCTCCACGCCTTTCAGCACCACTCCCTCCACTGCTCCAGACCGTGCTTCACCGTTTACCACTGCCAATCACCCTACACCACTCTACTCCCACTCCACCCCTTCCCTCCCTCCCTCTCCAGGCCTCACAATCCAAGGCTGAGCGGGAGGCTCGGGAGGCGGAGGATCGGCTGGTGGCGGCGGCAGAGGAGGTGTTGGAGCTGGAGAGGGCGATGAAGGGCGCTGAGAGCAAGTACCGCTTCGTGCAGGACCTCAGGCAATACATCGCCGTGTTGTGCGATTTCCTCAAGGTGAGTTGAGGCTCACTACTGGTCAAGTCACTTCTGGGGGCGCTATACGTGGCTGTGCTGTGTGACTTTCTCAAGGTGAGTCCTGGGCTGGCTTCGTGCATGTGAGGCGGAGGATCGGCTGGTGGCGGCGGCAGAGGGGGTGTTGGAGTTGGAGAGGGCGATGAAGGGCGTTGAGAGCAAGTACTGCTTCGTGCAGGACCTTCGGCAATACGTCGCCGTGCTCTGCGACTTCCTGAAAGTGAGCTGCCTCAGAATAAGCTCTGTGACTTCCTCAAGGCGAAGCTGGCTCCTCCTGGTGGCTTCTGGGGGCGCTGAGAGCAAGTACCGATTCGTGCAGGACCTGCGGCAATACGTGGCCATGCTGTGTGACTTCCTCAAGGTGAGGTTGGTTGGCTCCTTCTGGCTTCTGACAGCTCTGAGAGCAGCTTCGTGCAGGGCATGCCGTAGCACGTCGTTGTGCTTTATGACTTCTGCGATTGTAAGTTTCGATTCGAGGGCACTGCGGGGCAGTAAGGAGTTAAGTAGGTTAGTCCTTGAATGCACTCCCTCGAAAGCCCTCCTCCTCCCCGTCTCCCTTGTCACATCAGGGCTGTCTCGGTCTCGCTTGTCACATCAGGGCAACGCGAGAGGAGTCGCTGCAGCATTAGCTGCCGTAGAGTGGTGATTCACATGTCACGTCCTTAGATATACACACCTCGAGCTGTGTATGGCCCTGACTATTTCACTATCTTTCCTCCCCCCCCTCTCTCATCAGGACAAGGCGGCATTGATAGAGGAGCTTGAGGAGTCGCTGCAGCAGCTGCTTGAATGCGCCACCCTCTTAACTAAGACTCGTCACTCTCTTTTGGAGTGACTTTTGAGAATTCTCAAAAGTCCCTCTTAACTAAGACTCGTCACTCCCTTTTGGAGTGACTTTTGAGAATTCTCAAAAGTCCCTCTTAACTAAGACTCGTCACTCCCTTTTCCCCTTTTCCTGCTGTCTCACATCAGGACAAAGCGGCGCTGATAGAGGAGTTGGAGGAGTCGCTGCAGCAGCTGCAGGAGGAGCGTGCCAACGCAGCATTCAACCGTCGACGCGCTGACCTGGTGGATGAGCTGGCGCAAGCAGAGGCTGCCACGTCAGCGGCAGCAGCAGCGATGGCACAAGGTGCCGGGACGGTGACGGCAGCGGCAGCGGCGGCAGCAGCGGCGGAGGCGGTGGTGGAAGGGGGAGGGGCGGCGGGAGGGCGGGTGGAGTTAGATGAGTTTGGAAGAGACGTGAACCTGCAGAAGCGGTGAGAGCTCTGTGGGAAGTTACGGTTTAGTTTGGAAAGGATGGTGGGTATAAGTTGAGTGTGCTAGTGGTGGAGTATGGATGGAGGAGCTTGTTTCTTCTTTTGTTGCGGGTGAGTTATTGGTCCCCTACACAGTAACAGTAACAGCCTAACAAGTTTGATTCGCGGCGGCCACTCCCTCCCTTTCCCCCTGCTGCCGTCCCCGTCCCTCGTCATCCAGCCCCTTGCACGTACCCAAAACTCCTCGTAAACCTTACAACCTGGAGCCCATCCTTACAAACCTCTTTAAACCCCAACTCTGAACCCCGTCCTTCCACGGCGTGTGCAGGTTGGAGTTCCAGAGGCGAGTGGCAGCGCGGGAGCGACGGCACGCCAAGGCTGAGGCCAGGAGGGCTGGGCGGGGCGAAGCAGAAGGGGGGGGAGGAGGTGGAGGAGGTGGTGTGGGGAGGGTGGAGGGGGAGTGGAGCAGTGATGAGAGTGATGATGAGAGGAGTGCGTACAGCTCTGGCAGGCAGGAAATACTCACTGCTGCTGGTGAGCTCCCACTACCTTTCCCCTTTTGAGACATCTCAAAACTGGAGAGTGCAGGAAATACTCACTGCAGCTGGTGAGCAACCTCCCTCCCTTTTCCGCGCATCCTACATGCTTGTTCAGATGCTGTTGCTAGATTGCCCCTGGTCATTCTTATGAGCCTACTTAAGCTACTCTGAGATGTATGTCGCTGCAAACCTGTTTTGTGCGCCGTCGAGTCAAATCAAATCAAATCAACATCATGGGTGTCGAGCAGCATCAGCCTCCTGCTGATGTGTGATTTTTGTTCTTCTGACTGGCAGGCACTGCACCCTGGCTCCCTGGCTCCCTCCCTCTCCCTGCTCCCTTCTTTCTCGCATTCGTTTTCCTCCTCCTCGTTTTCCCCTGCTTTCGCCTATCCCACCCGACCATCTCTCTGCCCTCTCCCTCCACCACTCCTCCCCTCCTCCCCTGCTGCCTCCCCCCCAGATGCGGTGTTTGCGGATGCAGCAGAGGAGTACAGCAGGATAGAGCGAGTGAAGGAGCGCATGGAGCGTTGGAAGCAGCAGCAGCACCCTAAACCCCTTGGTCTGCCAGCAACCGATTCCACGCTCTCCATCCCTCCTCGAACCCTTCTGCTTCCCCCCAAGATGCGGTGTTTGCAGATGCAGCAGAGGAGTACAGCAGGATAGAGCGAGTGAAGGAGGGCATGGAAGCACCACTACCCTAAACCCCTTGACCCACCAGCAAGCAAGCCAATTCCTCCTTCTCCACCCGTCCTCAAACCCCTCCTCAACCCCTGCAGATGCAGTGTTTGCGGATGCAGCAGAGGAGTACAGCAGGATAGAGCGAGTGAAGGAGCGCATGGAGCGGTGGAAGCAGCAGCACCCCTCCGCCTACCGAGACGCCTATGCCAGCATGTCAGCGCCGGCCCTCTTTGCTCCCTTTGTGCGCCTGGAGCTGCTCCGATGGGACCCGTTGTTTGGGGGAGGTGCCTTTGACTCCATGCACTGGTGAGTCAGTGAGTCGGTCAGAGAGTGATTGAACCCGCGTGCTGATTGTTCTCTCTTCGCTGGCCCTCTTTGCTCCGGTGGTGCGCCTGGAGCTGCTCCGATGGGACCCCTTCTTTGGGGGAGGCGCCTTTGACTCCATGCACTGGTGAGTGTGTTACATTGCCAGCTTCTGATAGCCGTTTTTCATATCCTTTTTCCACTACTTTCCTCCAACCGACTGCTGGTTTGATATGCCTCGTAATTAGTTCCACTGTCTCCTCTGCTCCTCCGCCCCACCCACCCCCACCCCCCACCTGATACTCAATCCTCTGTGACTACGGCCTCCCAACCGACGGGTTCAGAACTCAAAACATCTTAGAGCTCACCACCCATCACCCACCACAACCACCCTTCACCTCCCTCCATCCCGCCCAACCAGGTACTCTGTCCTCTTTGACTATGGCCTCCCAACCGACGGCTCCGAGCCTGCCCCGGACGACCCGGACACGAACCTGGTGCCGAGGCTCGTGGAGAAGGTGGGGCTGCCGATCCTGCACCACGCGCTGCAGCACTGCTGGGACCCGCTGGACCGCGCCGCGACCAACCGTGCGGTGACAGCTGTGGAGGAGGTGCTGGTGTATGTGGAGGCGGGGGCTCCCGCAGTGGTGGAGATGGTGAAGGCCGTGGAGGGGCGGATTGAAAATGCCGTTGGGGAAATTCAGGTGAGTTTATGGCCTTTTTTTTTTTTTCCGAAAGAGTGGCATGGCAAACGCTGGGAGGGAGGGGTGTGCGTACGAAAGCTGTGGAGGGGTTGCTGGTGTGTGTGTCTTTGAGTGGACAAAAGCACCCTTCTTAAGGAGAAGAACCACATGTGGCCTTGGTGTGGTGTGGAGGAGGTGCTGGTGTATGTGGAGGCGGGGGGCCCTCGCGGTGGTGGAGATGATGACGGCGGTAGAGAGGCAGATTGAGAGTGCTGTTGGAGAGATGCAGGTGAGTTGGTGGCTGAAATGCTTTTGAATGTACGAGTGGCATGGCAAGCTGTGAGTGGGGGAGGGGAGAGGGAGGGGTGTGCGACGACAGCTCCTATGTTTGATGGTGTGTTTTTGAATCGACAGCCCGTTTCAGAAACCACATGTGGCCGTGGTGTGGAGGAGGTGCTGGTGTATGTGGAGGCAGGGGCACCTGCGGTGGTGGAGATGGTGAAGGCCGTGGAGGGGCGGATGGAGGGGGCTGTTGCTGAGATGCAGGTGATGCGGTGGCTGAAATGCTCGTTTTTGTACGAGTGACATGGCAAGCTGTGAGGGAGGGAGAGGGGAGGGAGGTGGGACAGCTGTGGTGGGATTGATGGTGCGTCTCTGAGTCGACAGAAGAACTCTTGTCGAAAACCGCATGTGGCCATGGTGTCGAGGAGGTGCTGTTGTTGAACTTTGAACAACCCCTTTCTTCCCCTCCTTCCGTCCCCTCCTTCCGTCCCCTCCTTCCGTCCCCTCCTTCCGTCCCCTCCTTCCGTCCCCTCCTTCCGTCCCCTTCTTCCGTCCCCTCCTTCCGTCCCCTTCTTCCGTCTTCTACTTCCCTCCTCCCCAACCCCCTTGCCACTGTTCGCGTGGTATTAGCGTGGCCACCGCCCATACTGGCTGAACACCGGCCCGCAAACAGTTGTTCCTTTGAAATTCTAAACACTTCTTTTCTTCCCCTTCTTCCTTCCCCTTCTTCCGTCTTCCTCTTCCCTCCTCCGTATCACCCGCCTCCTCCCCCGTTACTGCTCGCAGCTACCAGCGTGGCCGCCCCCCATACTCGCTGCCTGCCCCTCCGCTGCTCGATTCGCAGCTCAGAGATTCGGGCACGCGCTGCGCCTCATTTACAACCTGGGAAGGTGGGTTCTATTCATACCAAAGTGCGCTCGGATCAAAGGTGGCAGGTCAGGAGATGGTTGCGGAGAGCCCTTGCGTGCATCGACTCGGAGGCACCTCCAGAGATTTGGGCAGGCGCTGCGCCTCATCCGCAACTTGGGCAGGTGTGTTCACTGCCTAACTGCGTGCAATGCAAGACTGGCAGGTACCAGGAAATGGCTGTGGAGGGTAAGAGCGTCTGAAGCACCTCCAGAGGTTGGCGCTGCGCCTCATTCACAACCTGGGCATGTGGGTTCAAGAGCGTTCGATCGAAGTGGGCAGATATCAGGAGATGCTTGAGAGACACTTCAGGAGGAAGCGGCAGAGGAGAATAACATGGTGAATGTGGGGAAAGGGCGAGGGGCGAGAGGGAGGGCATGGTGCCGGCCGCAGGTGCAGTGATGGAGAAGTTGTCGGCCTTCCGTGGTTGGCTCAAGTGATGATTCTGAGGAGCTGTTCTGAGGAACATGGTCCGTCCTCCCGTGGTCGGCATGTTCCTCAGAATCATCACTTGAGCCAACCATGAGAGGCTGGACAACTCCTCCATTATTGCACCCACGGCCAGCACCATGCCCTACTTCTCGCCCTTTGCCCTTTCCCCACACCCACCATGTTCTTCCTATTCCTCTCCTCTGCCGCTTTCCTCTGCAGCACCAGCATCACCTCCACCTGGATCACCTTGTTCTTTTCAAAACCCCTTTGTAGAAGGCATGTGACACTTGTTTTTTCTATCTCTCATCTGCAGCCTCTCTGCACCAGATCTGTAACATGGGGGAATCTCCAGGCAGTGAGACATGGTGTCTCTCAGATGCTTGTGGAGTTTCTGAGAAAGTTTAAGGAACAAGACGTCTCCAAATCTCCCTTTTATCACGTGTCTCTCAGATGCTTGTGGCTACACCGGCTGGACCGACTCGTGCTGTGCTCGATCTTCTCTAACATAGGGGGGATGGGGATGTGACAGACTGTGTGTTCCTGAATTTTGAGGCGCCTCAAATTTCCAAGGAATACACCACCCCAATCCCATCTCCCCTCCTCACCTCCATCCCCACCTCCCCCTCCAACCCTTTCCTTCTCGAAATTCCAAGGAATACACCACCCCAATCCCATCTCCCCTCCTCACCTCCATCCCCACCTCCCCCTCCAACCCTTTCCTTCTCCCCTCCACCTCCACCCCAACTCTCCCATTCACGCCACCAGGATGCGAGACGTGGTGTCTCAGCAGCTCCTAGATCGACTCGTGCTGCAGTCTCTCCTGGCCAATCAGCTGCTGCCACATCTGCGCGCCCTCGCCCCCGCGCTGCACGACGCTGTTCCCCGTACAGAGCGACTCGTTTGTGTGCTGTGTGACGGCAAGTGGGCCGGCACGGGCAGCGGCAGTGCCTTGCCTCCTTCTGCTGAACCCAGGAACAGGTGAGCTGTCTGCTCGAGTTGTACCTTATATAGAGTGATTAGGTTAGGTAAGGCTACTGCACAACACTCGTTTGTGTGTTGTGCATCTGCAAGTTACTGGCAGCAGTATCGCCTTGCCCCCTTTTGCAAAACCCAGGAACAGTAAGCTGGCCTGGCTGCTCAAGGTAAGGTTACTGCACAGCACAGCACAGCACAGCACTCGCATTGCCCCCTTTTGATAAACCCATTTAGAGTGACACGTTAAGGTTACTGCACAGCACTCGTTTGTGTGCTGTGACGGCAAGTGGGTGAGCACTGGCAGCAGCAGTACCCTCCCTCCCTAAACCAGACCTGAGGTAGAAATGGAAGCACCTACGTGCAGCATGCCAAGCTGGTACCTCTTGTTTTCTCGTATGCTTCTCTGCATTGTGATCTCACTCTGCATGTGAGTGTTGCTGATGCATGTGCATCAATCTTCCCACTAGTTGCATGTGCTCTCACCGAACGCTCTCACTTGTTTCTCATCATCGTTCATGCTTGCGCCTTCTTGTGTTTCAACCAAAAACATTGAACCCGAAAACCCTCACAGTCCTAGGTCTCCTCTATCACTGCTGGTGGCTTATATCGAAACGCTGGGTCGGTCTGTAGAGAGTCGGAGTGCTGTGGAGGGGCAGAGGGAGGAGTGTGTGGGGCTGGCGAGGCGGCTGAAGCGCATGCTGGTGCAGATGGAGGAAATGGATAAGGCCAGGGCGCTTGGCAAGGTGTTTGGTATCAAAGAGGCCCTGTAGCTTCGAATTTTGTGGAGGGGCAGAGGGAGGAGTATGTGGAGCTGGCAAGGAGGCTGAAAGGCATGCTGGTGCAGATGGAGGAATAGGACAAGGCCAAGGCGCTCGGCAAGGTGTTCGGCATCAAAGAGGCAGTGTAGTGTGCTGTGTTCTTGATACTAAGAGCGTATTCCTATCCTCGTATCAAGAGAACCTCATATCATCTTCCCACTGAAAATTCCCCTAAACCCAAAACCTCTCGCTAGTTTTACCAGGCAACAAGTACAATCTTGATATGAGGTTCTCTTGATACGAGGATAGGAATACGCTCTATTGTCGTATATGTTACAATCAAATTCTTCACTCTTCTGGAAAAGGTTGGGAAACATTATCAGAAAATGCTCTATCACCCGTCACCGATAACAATTCTCGGGGCTTATCCTGTGGGGACGGAGCAAGGTACAGTTTCTAGTCAAATACTAATGCATGTATGCTGGATTTTGAGCCTGCGAAGTTTAACAGGTGTACATAATCCGAAGCGCGGGTCTCCCTATACCTGGAGCTGGTTGTTCAACGAACCTTGCCAACAAGAAAAATCGTGGCGAAATTCGTTCATCGCCGACATTGGTCTGACACCCTTGGGATTGGTGTGGTGTCGGGCCAACGGCTACCTCCTTTCACACGTGGTTTTCCAACTTCGAACTGACACATGTTCTCCAAACACGAAATTTGCGAAGTCGATCGGCGTCGCCAATGCATAGCTGAATCGTCAAACACCAGAAAAGTCAGCTGAGCACGGTTACCCTTCACGATCTGCGGTGTAACAGACAGAATTCGTCGTTCGGGCTCAGTTCGTGAGGGTAGGAACGGCCTCGTTAACGTTTCCCCAAGGTCTCGGTTCGCTCGGGTTCACTTCCGAACAATCAGGTTCTTTAGAATACTGTACTGCGTCATAATTCCATTTCTTCTACACCTCCTCGGGATTCCCTTCGTTGCTTTCAAGTCACGCTCCGTGAGCGTGACAGTGGCCTTCGAGTTAATATCCGTCAGACTTTGTATGATTAGCAGTTTTACCTGAAACCACGACATAGAGTTGTATGTATTGGAGTTTTAAGCTGCTACGTGCTGTATTGGGGCGTTTCGCCCCTTCCAGCTAGCGTCATGTGTCGGCTGATGGTGTATTTAGGCACGCCATGCCTACTAGCCGACTTGGTTACCAAACCGTCTAGATCGCTAACGCGTCAGTCTTACGACGCTAAGGAACGTTTAACGGGTCATGGATACCTTAACGGGGACGGATTTGGGATCGGGTGGTACTCACCCGAAGGCCAAGGTCCTTTAGCGATCGAGGATCCGACGCCTTGCGTTTTCTCATCCATTCAGCCAGCCTGGAACAATGGTAACCTCAAGCGGTTGGCGAATAAGATCATTTCGCCACTCATCTTCGCTCACGTTCGCGCGGCGTATCCGGGAATCCCCGTCAATGACTCCAACTGCCAGGTCCGATGATGCCGTGTTACGTCCGTCAGGGATCTGATCCGTTTCTCCCTCACTGCTTGCAAGGAAGTGACGTTGTTCACCTCGTTAACGAAACCCGTTCGAACGTTGGATGATGGGAAACGTTCTTAGTTGTCTGGGGTATGAATGCGTGGTTGGTTGGAATTGGAAGCAACCGAATCTGCCTCTACCTCCTCATGCTTTTCCACTGCCTTGCTCTGCGCAGTCGTTGATGCGTCCTCCATGCACCTCAGAAATCGTAGTCCTTGCTGTCTCTCCTGTGCCATGCCGGCAGGACATACAAACGTCTCCTTTCTTCTACAATGTTTAAGGCGTTTAACGAATGATTGTGAGAATGTCTTCCTTTTCGATGATTACCTTCTCTTTCCTCCCTCCATCTGTCGTGTTCACCCTGTGGCATGTCTGCACACACAACGACCAGGGTAATAGCATTTCACAACGTGATTATTTGGGTGTTGGACTCTAATTTACCCCACGTCCCCCTATGTCCTCCTTCCGTCTCTCAGCCTGCATGTCCATCCTGTGGTTCCTCTGGATGCACAAGGAAGGGATCAGGGGCTTCCACAACGTGCCTACAAAAGTGCTTCCCTATCCCTTCCACGTCCTCCAGCCGTTCGTGTGCGGGCGGTACATATGGATGCACAACGGCGGGGTGGGAGGGTTCCACAAGGTGCGGAGAAAGCTGCTGGAGTCGCTGCGGGACGACGTGTACCAGCAGTGCCCCTCCTTCGAGTCTGATTCAGCCATCTGCTTTGCTCTCTTCCTCAACCAGATCCAAGACCCCATGCAGCAGCTCGCTCCAGGTATCCGTTTGTTCATCTTTGTTTTGCTTTGTCCAGCTGCTCGCGCCACGGGTTTCAGAGGATCTTCCTAAATTTTCGTGGCTGGAATCATGACGACTCGTTTACACGTCTCATCGTCTTCGCGGAACCAAACTCAGCTTCATGCGTCAATTCATATGCATAACATCTCCTTGACCTCCCATCGGTGCAGAGGAGCTGGTGGTTCGGATGGAGGCGACGGTGGACGAGGTGAACGAAGCGCAGCCTCATACATGCATGTGTGTGCATTGTGACTTGACCTCCCATTGTGCCTGCCGTGCACGCAGAGGAGCTAGTGCCTCGGATGGAGGCGACGACCAATGAGGTGAACCAAGCGCAGCCTCATACACACATGTGTGTGCATTGTGTTGTGACCTCCCATCTTGTCTGCTGCTGTGCATGCAGAGGAGCTGGTGGCAAAGATGGAGGCGACGATCAACGAGGTGAACCAGCTGTGTGGCGAGGCAGGGGTGGCAGACGAGCTCTCTCTGCTCAACTTCGTTGTTTCCGACGGCCGCACGGTGGTGGCCACCAAGTGAGTTTACTTCATTGCTTCCATTAGCTCACTTTACTTTACTCTGCTCAACTTCGTTGTCTCCGACGGCCGCACGGTGGTTGCCACCAAGTGAGTTTACTCCCATGGTCATTTGTCGGAGAACACCTTTCCTCTGGCACCTGCTCCTCTTCCTGCTTCCATTCTTCTTTCTTTCCTTGCATGTGATGTTTCACCTCAGCCACTCCCATGAAGAAGTTCCCTCCCTCACCCCGTAGGTTCCCTCCTAGTGGCGTGCTGCTGGATGTAGGATCTAGAGCAACTGATTTCACTATGACGAGAGAATAACAAGCGAAAAGCATGGACTGGATGTTCCTGACTGAACTTACCTTGCCCAGGCTCAAGTCGCACATTTCACAATGTGCGGCTCGAGTTTGGGCTGGTCCTCCCTGATTGGTTCAATGCATTTCGCCCCTCGGTCCTTTCCCTCCCATTCCTAACGTCAAATTCGTCCTCCCCCTACTCAACCTCAACTTCCATTCCAACATTCGCTACTCCACAATCTACACCCGCGCAACACTGTCATCCCATATGCACAAAGTGCATATTTGGTGACACATTGCCACCAGACGAGCTCTCTCTGCTCAACTTCGTTGTTTCCGACGGCCGCACCGTCGTTGCCACCAAGTGAGTTCAGTTTGGTGCTGGCCACCCAGTGAGTTTAATTCAGTGCTGGTGATTCATTATGTTCATTAACTAGTTCGCTGGTTGCCACCGCACCGATTGAGGTCAGTCCTTCCTTCTCTTCTCTCCCTCCTCTGCTGCAGACACCGAAGAAGGAGTGCGTAGCGCTGCATGGAGTGTTTGGAGAAGGGGCGTACATACCTCTGCTTTTCATGCCATATTCCCCCCTCCTTCTCCTTCCGCCCTCCCACCCGGCAGGTACTGCAATCTGCCCCACGAGGAGTGTGCGACGCTGTACTACGCGAGTGGCAGCCGGTTTGAGGCGCTGGACGGCAGCAGCAATGATTACTTGGTGCGCCACGCCGACCGCCGCGGGCTGCTGGGGATCGTGGCCAGTGAGCCGCTCACTGATGAGAGCGCGGACTGGATTCAGGTAAGAGGAGTGATGGGGGTGGGGGGAAGGGGGAAGAAATTCCAGCGAGCCGCTCACTGATGAGAGCGCTGACTGGATCCAGGTGAGGGAGAGGTGGGGGGAGGGGGCGGAGAAAGAGGGGACAGGGTGGGTGGATTGATGCTGGGGATTGTGGCCAGTGAGCCGCTCACTGATGAGAGCGCGGACTGGATCCAGGTGAGGAGAGATGGCGGGGTAAAGGGGGGTGATGGGGATAGTAATATAGGTTGTTTAAGTGAGCCGCTCACTGATGAGAGTGCGGACTGGATCCAAGTGAGAAGTGTTAGAGGGGAAAGGGGGGTAGATGAAGCTGGGCTGGCGGAGAGGGTGGGTGGGATCGTGGCCAGCGAGCCGCTCACGGATGAGATCGCTGACTGGATCGAGGTGAGGAGTAATGGGGCGCAAGGGTAGAGCTGCTCACGGATGAGAGTGCCAACGCATTCCTCTCCTCTCCTTTCTGTTCCTCTCCCCTTGCCCCTCAGCCCTCAGGTGCCGCGCAACACTGCGGTGGTGATGACGAGGTTCAAGGGCGAGTTCGTGGATGTGCTGCTTCTGAATCCCTGAACCCCCAACCCCTCTCCCCTTTAGGTCCCGCGCAACACAGCGGTGGTGATGACTCGGTTCAAGGGCGAGTTTGTGGATGTGCTGCTGGTGCCCATCAACCCGCCCCCCTCTGTGGCTCGCGACATCTCACGCGCCTTCAAGGCCCTCGCCAGCTGCCCACCCACCTCCCTCAAGGTCTCCCTCCGACGCCCCAGGCGAGCACAGGCCAGGAGGCGACGGGTGTCTGCTGAGGCTCAGCAGCAGCAGGTGGGGCAGTCTCCAGTTTCCAACACCTCATCTCAAGCAGCGTTCTCTGCTGCAACGACTCCTCCTCCTCTTCCTGCTGCTGCTTCTCCGGCTGCTGCTGCGGCTGGCAGTGGATCACCGGTGGTGCTACCAGCAGGAGGGGCGGCAGGAGGAGCGGGCAGCTGGAAGGAGGGTCTGCGAGACCTGGTCAGAGATCAGGACGGCAGGGCTGCCACGGGAGACGAGGAGGAGGAGGATGAGGACGATATTGATGGGGACGCAGAGACTTATGGGTATCCCAGCAGTCAGTCTTGGAATGGTGGCATTAGCGGCAACGGCACAAACAGCAGCAGCAGTGTCAGAAGCAGGAGGTATCCGCCCACCACAGTTCTCCCACCAGAGGGCATTCCTCTGACAGACAGGCCGCGGCACGCGATGGCGAAGCACCGGCAGCCGGTGCTGGCGCTGGCAGTGGATGGTAACCGCGTGTTTGCGGGGTCGCAGGACGGGCTGATCACGCTGTACGACCTGCGGGACTTCCGGTGCGTGTGCACGCTGGCGGGGCACAGCCAGACCATCTTCTCCCTCTCCGTGCACCACGACCGCCTCTACAGCTCCTCCACCCGCGTCGTCAAGATCTGGGACACCAAGACCTTCCGCCTCCTCTCCACTCTTCGATACTCCGATGGGGATGTCTTTGCCCTCGCCCTCGCGCTCGGCAGGTCCGTCGCCGGCCCTGCAGGCACCTCCATCGTTCGTTGCACCAGGGCGTCAGCTGCTGCTGCAGCAGCCGTTGCTAAGGGGAATGGGGAGGGGCAGGGGGGTGGGCAGAAGCAGTTGAAGCATCTGCACAGCTTGCAGCATTTCGTGATCCCCTCAGGTTCCTCCTTTCCCGATGCCTCGGCCGTGCTGGACGCTTCTGTGTCACAACCACCTGGCTCTACTGCTGCTGCTGGTGCTGCTGCTTCTGCTGCTGCTTCGTCTGCTGGTGCATTCTCTCCTTCGCCTGCGGCAGCGAATCACAGGTCGCCAGCTGCCATGGCAGCGGCGGCGGCTGCTGCAGCTGCAGTGGCAGCAGGAGGGGAGGGTGCAGTTTCTTCCACTGGTCGCAGTACGTCACAGATAAAAGACCCTCAGTTATCAGCCAGTGGAGGAAACAGCAACAGCAGCATCAGCACTGAAACAGCGTCAGGGGGAGGAAGAGTGGCAGCAGCAGCAGCAGCAGCAGCAGCAGGGGCAGCAGGTGGGTCTATGTGGGAATCACTCTCTTCTGAAGAAACCCTTTGGCCCCAGGCTTCAGCACTTGCTACCCAACCTCGCGGTGCTGGGACTGCTGTTGCCGTCACTGCTGCTGCTCCTGTTGCCATACCTCAGGCTCGAGCCCGAAGCAAAGGCCCAGGCTCAGGTCTGGACGGTGGTTCTACAGCAGTGGGGTCTGGTGGGCATGTGGTTCGGGTTGGGTTCGGAGATCTCGCTCAGTCGCTCTCACCCGAAGCTCACTTATACAGCTACCTGGAAGGGGCGAGGTCTGGTGGAGGGTCGGCAGCAGGCTCGTTACGTGGCTCAGCAGGGAGGTCTGGAGGTTCGTATATGACAGTGGTAGGTGAGGGGGAGGAGGAGGAGGATGAGGAGGTTGGAGGGAGGAGGGGTACGGAAGGGAATGGTGGGAGTGGGGTGGGATCAGGTGGGTACTGTGATGGGCAGAGAGAGGAGGTGAGAGTGCAAGGGTGGCATCAGGAGGTGATTGGCAGGTTACCAGATAACCAGAATGTAGTTATGAACGGTCAGGTGAATGGTCAGGTGTTTAGTCAGGTGAATGGTCAGGTGAATGGCCTGCAGCCGCAGCTGCACGATGCACAGGCAGTAGAGCAGCAGGAGCAGCATCTACGAGGAGGGACGAAACCATGTGAAGGAGGAGGGCTGGGAGGTACAGCAGTGGGTGGTGGTTGCAGTGAAGCAGGCAGTGTGGGTGGTGGTGGTTGCGGAGGAGCAGGGGGGGGAGCAGGAGGAGGGGGAGGAGGTGTGGGAGGGGCAGGCGTTGGAATTGGTTGTGCGGCAGGAGGTGGGGGTGGGGTGCGCACGGTGTGTAATTCCACAGAGGCAGCGCTGGTGCTGACGGATTCGAACAAGAATGGCCACTGCAGCCGCGTCTATGCTCTGGCTGTAGCACACCCCCTCATCTGTAGCGGCGCTGGCGACACCTTTGTCAAGGTGGGTGCCGGGCCGGGCTGTCTTATGTGAGAGTTTTCAAAAGCGTTCGGGATTTCTCAAAAGCTGTGGCAACTCTGTCCCCAAAGCATGGATGCGGCATCACACTTTGTCCCAACCCTTGCCACCCACTCACGCACTCCACACTAACTTCCACTCACTCCGTCCCTTTTCTCCCTTGTCTTCAGCTCGTCCCATCTCATTCCCTTCCATTTGTGGTGGCTGGTTAGTGAAAGGCGAGTGGATGACAAAGCCGCACGAGAATCCTGTCGATTTGCTCTTCCAGCCTTGTCTCAACACCATTTAATATCTATCCCTCTTCCTCAACTTCAATCTCTCTTCCATCTTGTTGGCTCGCAGGTGTGGTCGCTGGTGACGGGCGAGTGGGTGGCAACGCTGCACGGCCACAAGGGGGGAGTCATGGCGCTCGCCACAGCCGATGCAGCAGCAGAATCTTCTCACGGCTCCGCCTCCTCTTCTGCCAACCCTCTCGGCCCTTCCAAGCCTCACCATGCGCCGCCGCACCGCGCCTCCAAGCCTCTGTGGCGCCTCTTCAGCGGTGCGTGTGCTTTCATATATTGTGCCCTGTGATTTTTTTAGGACGTGCGAAAGCCTACAGGCTGCTGCTCAGTCTATGGGCTGCTGCTGCCGCATGTCTGCAACCTGTCTGCTTGCACCACTGCTCACTCACGCATGTCCACCCCTGTGATCATTCGGCCATTGAGTGAAGGGACACACACATGCTGATCACTTCTGCTGGCCGATGCGGATCACTTTCCGATCCCCTTGTTCCTTTTGCCCTCGTGCTCATGTCCGCTTTCTCCCCAGGGTCACGGGACAACACGATTAGGGTGTGGGACCTCTCTTTTCTTTACTGATGCACCGCCATATTTCTCCTCCTGCCCTTGTTCCCCCCTCTCCAGGGTCAAGGGACAACACGATCAGGGTGTGGGACCTCTCATCTCTGCTCTGCATCACCACCCTCACCGGCCACACCGACGACGTTGTGGGGCTCGCCACCGGTACAGCGTTCAGTCGTTTTCCCTCCATTGTTATTCTCCCTCCCCTTCTCACCCACATTCACGAACGTCGCCATGGGGCTCACCACCAATACACTTATCATGCCCATTACCATCATTCCCCTTCTCGTTTTAATTCACCGACTACGTCGTGGGGCTCGCCACTGGTACTCTGGCCTCACCTTTTTCATCTTGTTCACAGCATTAACAGCAGTACCACCACCAACCCTAGAAACAGTCCCAACAGCAGATGCATGAGCTAGTGCAGCAACAGCGCGAGCTAGTGTAGCAGCAGCCAGTACTGTAGCAACAGCAGATCGAGCCAAGCTGCCAGACATTCATACTGATGATTATGGCAAAACTTATGCGCTTGTGGACTTGTCAAACAGCGGATACCTATGGGGGAGTTTCAGACGCAAGTGGAAGGGAGTACTTGGTCCGACATAACACGTGTGGTCCACACGAGCGAGCCGGCACTTATTGTAACCATAATGAGGATTATTTTTATGAGGCGGCACTTTCTAAGCAATGGGAGAATATGGTTTATACGAAGTAATAGATAAGTGATGATGAAGTGGTGGAATGAGATGAAACGTGCGAATTTGCAGTAAAGGGGGGTTAGGGTGCTAGCGGCAGATTCATGCCGGACGTTTAGACTTGTGTTCAAACTGCAAGGGTGCTGAAGCTGGTGGGTCTAAACAATATGGCGACTGCAAAGGCCGCAGCCGAAGGCAGCGGAAGCAGAAGCTGCAGCTGTGGCGGCAGAAGAAGCTGCAGCTGTATTAGAAGCAATGGCAGCCTTAAATTGCCAATTGCGGCTGCGGCTGCCATTGCTTCTGGTGCAGCTGCAGCTTCTTTTGCCGCCACAGCTGCAGCTTCTGCTTTTGCTGCGGCCTTTGCAGTCGCCAGATTGTAAGACCCGCCAGCTCCAGCGCCCTTGCAGTTTGAACTCGAGCCCAAACTCTCGGCAGGAATCTGCCGCTAGCACCCAATTCCCCCTTGGCTGCAAATCCGCACCCTTCAACTCATTCCACCACCTCGTCATCGCTTGTCTGTTGCTCCGTATAAACTCTATTTTCCCAGTATTTAGAACGTGCCGCACCATTGAAACCATCCTTGTCATGTTTCCAACAGGTACCGGCTTGTTCGTGTGGAGCACCGTGTTATGCCGGACCTACTCCCCTCCACCTGCGTTTGAAACTCCCCCGCAGGTATCTACTTTGAAAAGTTCACAAGTGCATAAATCTTGCCATAATCATCAATATGAATGCCTTGCAGCTTTGCTGGTTTTGCTATTGCTGCAGTAGTGGCTGCTGCTGCACTAGCTCGGGCTGTTGCTGCACTAGCTCGTGCAGCTACTGTTGGGGATAAATCTGGGATTGGTGCTGTTAATATGTACTTCTTGATCATACACTCATGCTCCTTTCAAAAATCTCTTACCTGATTATATATTACATCGCCGGCACTGCTAATGATGTTGGAAGTTCTTTACGTCCATCCCCACCCATCTGTCGCTTTGTCCATCCCATTTCCCTTCACTTGCCGCTCATGGTGCTGCAGGCCCTAACAACCGTCTCTTCAGTGCGTCAGTGGATCACACCATCAGGTACGCACCACTGCTCCTGCAATTTCCTGACTCTTTACTTTGCCTGCTTTTGTCTTGTATCCTCCCCTTCCTCTCCTCGGTTCACCACGCCCTCATGTTCTGACCCCCTGTACCCACACCCCACTCCCCACCCCACCCTCCCCCACACCAGAGTGTGGAGCATGGTGACATATGAGTGCGAGCGAGTGTTCCTCCAGGAGGGTTCCATCTTCCTCTCCATTGCATGCACGCCCACCGGGGTCGTCACCGGCTCCAGGTGGGTCAGAACAATAACCCTCTCTTCCTCTCTTCAAGGGTGGGCTGGGATCGTCACCGGTTCGAGGTGGGTTGGAGCAGGTGGCGTGTGGTTCAAGTAAGGCCAACTGTATAGCTGCCTGAGGGCTTGCATCACATTTCCTCTCACGTTCTCTCGAGACATAATCTCACCTGCCAAAGAAATGTACCCAGATTTCTCCTGAATTTCGATGTTTGTCTGACCGTGCAATGCGCTCCTCTCTACCCTTACTTTCTTTTTTCTGTCACGTCATGCTCCCCTTCACTGGCCTCCCCCTTTCACCGTCCTCACAGTGACGGTGTAGTGCGGTACTGGGAGGTGGACTCTGCCAGCGTGGACCAATCACAGTCCGCCACGGAGGACAGCAAGGGGCTCCCCACCGCCTCTCACTCGCACCACCTCCCGCATTCCACTCCAAGCTTCAAGCTCCAGGTACCACCTCCTCCACTTCTTGCCAACCTAAAGCTTCAGGTACCACCTCCATCACTCCACACCAAGATTCAGTCTCAAGGTGCCACCCCCTCGCTTAGACATGGTAACGGGCCGACTTGTCCTGACTCAGGTCGGCCCAGCCCGACCCAGGTCGGCCCAGCCCGACCCAGCCCGACACAGGCCAACCCAGCCCGACACAGGCCGACCTGAGCCGAGTATGGGTTGTGTCGGGTCAACCCGACCTCAGCCCACATCCCACCACAGGTTTGTGACCCGCCCCGTTCGGGCCACATGCTCATGATTCATGCCTATCCCCACGTGTCATGTGATTCATGAGTGCTGCCCCCACTCTGAGATCTCTAGTTCGCACTCACGTCTGACCCAGTCTGAGCAGCGTCCGATGGGGCCTGGCTGCCCATAAAAGCCCCCTCTCATGTTTCTATGTGTGTCTCCGTGCACAATGTATGTCTGTGCATGTGTGCATGGCAGAACGAGTCAGTGGCGGCGGAGCAGAGGCTGATGGAGGACACACTGAGGCAGCTGGTGCGCATGAGGACCGTCAGCACATGCACCTCGCGCCTCGCTGCACAGGAGGTGAGTGAGAGGCATCCGCTTGAACCCCTAGAGCCCAAATGTGCTGCCATGAGTATCCCCATGAACCACCAAATCTGGTCGTGAAGACTGTCAGTTCATGCGCCTCGCTCCGCGCTGCACAGGTGAGGCTCTTCACGTTGAGGCTGTGTGTTCACTTTGTGGGTAAAGAGAGAGGGGGGGAGGTTTGAGTAAGAGGCTCTGCCTTATGGGGTATGACCTTGTGTTGCTCTCTGTGTCATCACCCTGCCGGCCATCCATCTCCGCTTCCTCGTTGCCGATGTGGCAAACGGCCAACGTGGTGACACGGTTGCTGCACTCTCGTTGCTCCTCACTTCTCTCCTCCTCCCCTCCCCCCACCTTCTTCCCAGATGTGGTGGGCAGCCAATGTGGTGATGGGGTTGCTGGAGGACATAGGGGCGGATGTCAGATGAGAGGGTCCTATGGGGTATGACCCTGTGTCATCACCCTGCCATCCAAACCCCCCCACACCACTCCCCCCATGGCAGATGTGGAGGGCGGCCAATGTGGTGATGGGGTTGCTGGAGGACATAGGGGCGGATGTCAGATGAGAGGGTCCTATGGGGTATGACCCTGTGTCATCACCCTGCCATCCAAACCCCCCCACACCACTCCCCCCATGGCAGATGTGGAGGGCGGCCAATGTGGTGATGGGGTTGCTGGAGGACATAGGGGCGGATGTCAGATGAGAGGGTCCTATGGGGTATGACCCTGTGTCATCACCCTGCCATCCAAACCCCCCCACACCACTCCCCCCATGGCAGATGTGGAGGGCGGCCAATGTGGTGATGGGGTTGCTGGAGGACATAGGGGCTGCAGGTTGGGGTGTGAGCTTGTATTCACTTGTGTTCCTGCACCCTCTCCCCTCTCCCTCCCCCTCCCCTCTCTCCCTTCGTGGCAGATGTGGAGGGCGGCAAACGTTGTGATGGGGCTGCTGGAGGACATAGGGGCGGAGGCAAAGCTGGTGGTGGCGGTGGATGGGACCAGCCCTGTTGTGTTCGGCCGCATCGTGCAGGTGTGGTTTGGTTGGCTTTACTTTGCAGATGCGGGTTTGATGTGACATGAGGCCGCATTATGCAGGTGTGCTGTACTTGGCCGCATCATGCACGCGCATGTGGATGTGCTGTAAGCTGAAGTCGTTTCAGGCTGTGGTCCTGGATTCCTCCCTGCCATTCCTCATATCCCCAGCCACCGCACAAGGCTCAACATGTGGGCCTTATGACGCCTTATGGCGTGGGCACCTCACAGCGTGCAGTGTGCACATGGGGCCGATTCTCCCACCCCTCTGACAAAAAGGAACATGCCTTCTCCATGATGCATTAAGAATGGGCACCTCACAGTGTGCACATGGGGCCGACTCTCCCACTCCTCATTGGAGTCAGTCATTGAGATTAAAATAAAAACGTATATGGTGCTCGCTCACCCTCCCACTCCTCCTCCCTGCTAACCGCCCTCTTCCCTCCCTTTCCTCAGGACCCCAGCCGTCTCACGATGCGATGTGCATATGCGGGCATTAAGATGTCTTGGGATGGCTGCTCCTCCCACTCCCGCTTTTCCTTCTTCCACAAACCCCCCTTCGGTTCCGCAGGACCCCAGTCGTCTCACCGTCTGCATATGCGGGCATTACGATGTCACGGGTGCAGGCGATGTGGATGGTTGGATGAGCGACCCCTTCGATCTGACGGCTCAGGATGGCTTTCTCATTGGGCGAGGGGTGTCCAGCAGCAAGGGCCCGCTGATTGCCTCCCTCTTTGCCATCAAGGTGCGCCGTCGCTGCTGCTGCTGCTGCTGCTGCTGAAGCTGGTGGGATCACAGTAGAGCGATGAATGTGGCAATAGAAGAATGGGACATGCGTCTGTAGGAGCGTTTCAACGCATGGTTCGGCACTCTTGTGTGCTGAGCGGAGGCCTTTGAGGCCTCTGAGTGGTCTTCACCTTTGAGAATTCTCACAAGTGATTCTTTTGTCTGTAAGAGCATTTCAAGGCATGGTTTCGCACTCTTGTGTGCCGAGCCGAGGCCAGAGTCACCGAATGGTCTTCACCATCAAGCCCCCTCTGCTTGCCTCGCCCTTTCCTCAGATCAGACCTCTCAACTCGTTCCATATCTGTCCTCGTTTTGAGCTGCCTCAATATCAGCCTGCTTTTCTGCTCAATACCTTCCCTCCTTTCCTTCCCATCCATCATTTTGTTGCCTCACCATGCTGGCAGGATCTGGTGTGCTGATCTCACAGACTCACACACAGAAATATTGCTTTCCCCTCAATACTCATCCCTTGCATCATGCTGGCAGGATCTGGTGTGTTGGGGCGAGCTGGCAATCAACATTGTGTTTGTGATCGATGGCATGCAGGAGAACGGGTGCAAGGTGAGTGGGGTGTGGTGCAAGGCTTCAATGGGGCTAACCAATCTGGACTGGTTTGAAACCAAGAAGTCTCCTGTCTGTCCGAACTCTCTTCCGCTTTCCCCGCTCGGGGCTTCAAGGAGGCGGTGTACGCCAACCTGGACTGGTCTGAAACGGCACCTTTTCCTGTCTGTCCGAACTCTCTTCCGCCTTTCCCGCTCAGGGCTTCAAAGAGGCGGTGTATGCCAACCTGCACTGGTTGAACCTCCCCTATGCCGATCCTACCCCAGCCATAATTCCACACCTCTCCCTCCCCTCTCTCAGGGCTTCAAAGAGGCGGTGTATGCCAACCTGGACTGGTTTGAGGGCACGGGGCTCATTCTCAGCAGCGATGGCGCGTGGATCAGGTGGGGATGAGGTGGGATGAGGTGGGATGAGGTGGGATGAGGTGGGATCAGGTGAGGATCAGGTGGGGATCATGTGGGATCAGGTGGGGATCAGGTGGGGACTAGGTGGGGATCAGGTGGGGACTAGGTGGGGATCAGGTGAGGACTACGTGCCGGCACGGATCAGCTAAGCTGTTGTAAATTTCAAGTGGGGCCGCAGCGCAGAGTTAGGGACCAGCTGAGGTTCCTGTGACTGCTAGCCGTGCCTCCTCTATGACAGCGGAGCACATGCGGTTTCGTATGGGCCCCAATGAGGTGCCATGACTTTACGTGGCAGCAACTATGCTGTTTAGGTGAAATATGAGTGTAAAAGGGTGCCTCCTCTATGACAGCAGAGCACATGCGGTTTCGTGTGACTCGCACAGCAGACCACTCAAGGGCCGGCTTCTCTCTTTCTCGTTCTGCCTGCCTTGCTCCCCCTCTTGACCGCCACCCGTGCCTCATCTATGGCCGGGTGAGTCTCATCCTGCTTGATTTCTTGCCACCCAACCCCCTCGTTCCTCCGCCCTTCTTCCTTTCCTTCCCCCCTTCCCAGCGACCAGCACCCGTGCCTCATATACGGCATGCAGGGGCTCATCTGTCTGACTGTTGATACAGCCAAACACAGACTTAAGGACCTCCTTGTCTCCTCCTGTCCCCCTCCCTTCCCCCTCTCTCACTTCTTCCCCCTTCAACCCCCAGCGACCAGCACCCGTGCCTGATATACGGCATGCGGGGACTGATCTGTCTGACGGTGGCGATGAGCGGGCCGCTCAAGGATTTGCACTCGGGCACACACGGGGGCAGCTTCAACGAGCCACTCAACGACCTTGTCACTGTGCTCTCCAACCTCGTCGACTCCAACAACATGATTCTTATTCCAGGTGAATTTAACAACGTGATCCTCATCCCAGGTGAATTTAACAACGTGATCCTCATCCCAGGTGAATTTAACAACGTGATCCTCATCCCAGGTGAATTTAACAACATGATCCTCATCCCAGGTGAATCCAACAACATGATTCTTATCCCAGGTGAAATTAACAACCTGATCCTCATCCCAGGTGAATTTAACAACATGATCCTCATCCCAGGTGAATCCAACAACATGATTCTTATCCCAGGTGAGTTTAACAACGTGATCCTCATCCCAGGTGAATTTAACATCATGATCCTCATCCCAGGTGAATCCAACAGCATGATCCTCATCCTAGGTGAATCCAACAACATGATCCTCATCCCAGGTGAATTCATAAACATGATCATCATCTAAGGTCAAGCCAACACACAGTTTGGGTTCAGATGGAATGTTTTACCAAGTCTTTTGGTGTCAGGTGAATGTGATTCCAACAGTTTTGCATCCATGCAGAACCAAATTCTTAAGCGTTCAATGTCTTTCTTTATTGTTCTCTTTATTCAAAATCTTTGTATGCATGTTGGCAGGGTTCTACGACGATGTGAAGCCATTAGATGAGGAGGAGGAGGCGCTGTACCAGGGGCTGCACTTCCGAGTGGACGAGTACAAGGTGGGTGGGTGTGGTGTGGTGTGGTGTGGTGTGGTGTGGTGGAGTACAAGGTGGTTGGATGGGTGTGGCCAGCTGGGAGTGGGCAGCGCAATTCTCAGTGCTGAAATAAAAAAGGTGAAAATGTGGAAAAAAAAAAAGCAAGAAAAAATCAGGGAACGAAAAAGAAACAGCAAAAAGCGTCGGCCCCTCTATCCTCTCCTCTACCCCCCCCTTCCTCTCCCCCTCATCCCTCCACGGCAGGCACGCAACGGGCTGGCGGCAGTGACGGGGGGCACAGCACGGGAGGTGCTGCAGAGCTGCTGGCGCAGCCCGTCGCTGAGCGTCTTGGGCGTCTCCACCTCGCCCTCCTGCGCGCCCTCGTGGTCCTCCCTCCCCAAAGCTGCTTCCGCTAGGGTAGGTTCCTCAACCCCCCCTCCCACTCCTCCCTTCCTTCAGCTGCCTCCGCCATGCACAAGTCAATCCCTGCCACCATAAACTTTCCGTTAGCCCTCTTCCCTCAATCCACCTGCTATATTTCTCGTTTGCTCAAGTAGAGACCACAACGACCAGAGACATTTGTTCCGTAACTCTATCCCGACGCTATTCCAAAAGGCAGTTTCTATGGATTTGCGGACAAGTGCAGTCCGTGCTTTCCCCCCTGCTCTTTTTTTTTTTTCGAAAGTCGACTTCTACCCTTCCTCCCCTGCTCTCTTCTTTTCGAGCCATATTTCGTCTTTCCTTCCTTGATTCTTCGTATTTGCCAAACACCATGGTATGTGACGCAACTACTCTTAGCACCAAACATAGAATGAATTCATTCACACTCCGTAAGGTAATATTTATGTAACACACCTATACTCAATGTCAAACATATTGGTAACCAGCATACATACACTATGTACTTAAGTATATGATTAAGTAACGCACTTAGTACCTTCTACCAGATGCAAAACACAAGGTTATGTAACGCACTCATCCAGGACATGGTTAACCAAAACTTTCTGTCATCTTCTTCCTTTTCTGTCATCTTTAGTTCGTCCCCTCTGCTCCTTCCTTCTTCATGCCCAGGTGCTTATCCGGCACATGCCAATCCAGAACCGATTCCTTGTTGAATGTTATTATTTCCCCTTCGCCACTTTAACTCCGCATTGTAGGTGGTGATCCGGCACGTGCCAAACCAGAATCCTGACCGCCTGGTGCATCGCTTCCGGGCGCATGTGGCTCATGAGTTTGCCAAGCTGCGGTCTGCTGGCAACTCCGTGGCTGTCACTGTGGAGCACGTGGGCGACTGGTGAGTGCCACGTGAATGATGCACACGCACACAGACACACTGGTGACTGGACGTGGGCGACTGGCGAGTCACATGGGTGATTGGTGTGGTGAGTGCCACATGGGTGATTGGTGTGGTGAGTGCCACATGGGTGATTGGTGTGGTGAGTGCCACATGGGTGATTGGTGTGGTGAGTGCCATGTGGGTGATTGGTGTGGTGAGTGCCATTTGGGTGACTGGTAAGTGGTGGTGTACACACACACAGGCACATTCGTGGTTGGGACATGGGTGACTGGTGGTGTGAGTGGGCACACACACACATACACGCACGCATCCACACGTGTGCATACATATATGCATACATACATACATACATACGTACATACATACGTACATACGTACATACATACATACATACATACATACATACATACATACATACATACATACATACATACATACATACATACATACATACATACATACATACATACATACATACATACATACATACATACATACATACATACATACATACATACATACATACATACATCCATACATACATACATACATACATACATACATACATACATACATACATACATACATACATACATACATACATACATACATACATACATACATACATACATACATACATACATACATACATACATACATACATACATACATACATACATACATACATACATACATATACATACATACATACATACATACATACATACATACATACATACATACATACATACATACATCCATACATACATGCAAACTTACGTATGTACTACATACATGGTGGCTGTCATTGTTGCACATGGCCAATTGGTTAGCGGCATGTGGTGGAGACATACACACACACGTCCCCTCCACCCCTCCCCCCAAACACATACACACACGCTCTCTCCCCCGACACACACACATACACATACACATACATACACGTACGTACACTCACACACACACACACACACACAAACACACACACACACACACACACACATACACACACACTTCAATCCATGTATTTTGCAAGATTTGAGCGCCTCAACTCTGTTTGGTATGTTTATTGCAGGTGTGCATCCTGACTAAGCTGACGAATGCATCAATTTCTTTGTACGGATGCATTAGATGCCATTTTTGCTGGTCAACTAAATCAGTCCAATTTCAACATTATCACCAAGAATTATCCTTTGATTCTACGTAGTTTGCAAGATTTCGAGCGTCTTAACTTTTCCTGATACGCCCACTGCAGGTGCACTTACTGACCAAACTAACAAATGCAGGTGGTTGGCGGACATCCCCTGCTCCTTCTATCAGCTTGCAGAAAAGTGCACATATGCATGTGTGCACGTGTGCATCCTTCTAGATGTGTGCACGTGTGCATCCTTCTAGATCAACTGATGCCCATTTTCGTAGTGCACGTTCAAGTGCCCTTCATTCCATGTCCGCGCATCCTCCGTTGTTTGCACTCCCCTCTCCTCCAGGTGGTTAGCAGACCCCTCCTGCTCCTTCTACCAGCTCGCAGAGAAGTGCATTCAGAGCCACTGGGACATGCCGCCCATGTGAGTCTTAAACCCCTGCACTGCCACTGTTTCCGTCCGGTGGTATTCCTCTGCATACCTTTTCACAATTGTCAACCGGTAGTCTTTTGAGTCGACTCATCCGTCCGGTGGTATTCCTCTGCATACCTTTTCACAATTGTCAACCGGTAGTCTTTTGAGTCGACTCATCCGTCCGGTGGTATTCCTCTGCATACCTTTTCACAATTGTCAACCGGTAGTCTTTTGAGTCGACTCATCCGTCCGGTGGTATTCCTCTGCATACCTTTTCACAATTGTCAACCGGTAGTCTTTTGAGTCGACTCATCCGTCCGGTGGTATTCCTCTGCATACCTTTTCACAATTGTCAACCGGTAGTCTTTTGAGTCGACTCATCCGTCCGGTGGTATTCCTCTGCATACCTTTTCACAATTGTCAACCGGTAGTCTTTTGAGTCGACTCATCCGTCCGGTGGTATTCCTCTGCATACCTTTTCACAATTGTCAACCGGTAGTCTTTTGAGTCGACTCATCCGTCCGGTGGTATTCCTCTGCATACCTTTTCACAATTGTCAACCGGTAGTCTTTTGAGTCGACTCATCCGTCCGGTGGTATTCCTCTGCATACCTTTTCACAATTGTCAACCGGTAGTCTTTTGAGTCGACTCATCCGTCCGGTGGTATTCCTCTGCATACCTTTTCACAATTGTCAACCGGTAGTCTTTTGAGTCGACTCATCCGTGCGGTGGTATTCCTCTGCATACCTTTTCACAATTGTCAACCGGTAGTCTTTTGAGTCGACTCATCCGTCCGGTGGTATTCCTCTGCATACCTTTTCACAATTGTCAACCGGTAGTCTTTTGAGTCGACTCATCCGTCCGGTGGTATTCCTCTGCATACCTTTTCACAATTGTCAACCGGTAGTCACCAACCAAATAGGTGGTGTGCTTCGGGTGTGTGCTCCATGTCGCATCACAACAAGCCATGTCAGCATGTTTTTTGAGAGAGAGAAAAAGCCACATCCTCTCGAAAGGATTTGGGGGTGTGAGGAATGCGGCTAAAAAACAAACATCTATGCATCTCAGAACGTGAGGTATGACCCAATAGGGATTTCAATTCAGAATTTTGTAAATCAAGAGGCAGCGTCTCCCGTGTCTCAAAAGCTGTCAATGCATCCTGTTTTTCCACCCACCCACCCAACCTCATCCATCTCAGGAACATTGATGAGAGTCCAGTATGAGGGGCCTGAAAGGCGCTGCCCTACCCATCTTATCCCCTCCTTATCACCACCCCCCGCAGGTACATCAGGTAGTTCAGCACAATCCTGGTAGTGCTGTCTTCTTGATCAGCTGATCACCCCCTTCCTCCATGCCCACCCACCACAGGTACATCAGGTAGTTCAGCACAATCCTGGTAGTGCTGCCTTCTTGATTAGCTGATTACCCCCTTCCTCCATGCCCACCCCCCACAGGTACATCAGGGAGGGTGGCACAATGCCGGTGGTGCCTTTCTTGGAGGCAGCCTTGGGAGCGCCGGCCATCAAGATTCCCATCAGCCAGGCCACTGACGGCAGCGCGCTCCAGGTGGGCCTCAGGATGCTTCTCAGGTGGTTACAACAGACGGTCGTTTGCTCCAGGTGGATCAAAATGTTTTTTCAGGTGGTTGCTTGCGACAGATGGCAGTTTGCTTGCTTTAGGTGCGTGGCTACTCTCTTCAGGAATGAATTTTCTTCAGATGTGTGGTTTTGCCTTCCACCCGAATTAGACAGGGGTGTGATCTGGGTGGTAGGCAACCCTATCTTTCCTTCTTCCTCCTCTAAACCCTGAACCCCTATTTACACCCTCCGTAACTCTTTGACGTGTGGCAGAACGAACGGCTGGAATGGAGCCACCTCATCAAGGGCAAGGATGTGATCAGGGACTTCATCAAGGCTCTGGGGGATGGCAGCCGCAGCTGCTGATGTCAGAATCCGTTGCTGATGTCAGTGTTGGCTGCTCCTGATGTCAGCGTTGGGTGCTGCTGATGTCAGTGTTGGCTGCTGCTGATGTCAGCCTTGCCATGGCTGGCCTGGTGGAGCAGTTGTTATTGAGGAGCATGCATTAGCTGCAAAGGAGTGGGAGGGTGGTGTCTCTGGAGAGTCAGCACAGCAGCTGATGATAGGCCTTGCTGCACTGCGCATGGTCATTGGAAGATGCCAAGTACTGTACGGCAAAACCATTCTTCTAGCTGGCAACGGCCTTATTTTGTGCACCCAGTGGTTCGATATGGAGGCATGGAGAGATGGGGAGCACAGTGGTGAGGGAGCATGGAGAAACTGTTTGATTCCTTTATGTCTGGGGTATCTGGTTATAGAACCGTACCAACAAGTATTGGTAGCTGCTGAGGTAAGCAAGCACCCGCTCTGCTTGCGAGTCAATGTGTTGGTACGTATGTACCATAATTATGGAAGAATGTATATACATACATGTCCCATTTTTGTAGCATTAGCTTTCCATCGTTACACGCATTCTTGCGGTACAACCACATCAGAATTTAGAGAAATGCATGTTCTAGAATGTGTTGGGAATAATAAGTCTTAAGCGCCTCTGTCGTGTCGAAACTCAGGACACTAGCGAAGCAGTCCGAATCGAAGCATCGCGAGTCAACCCTCGGAGGTTAGGGTAACCGCCTGGAGGTTACGCGAAGGTCAAAGGTCAGCGACCTTTGACTTGACAAATACAGCGCGACAGCAAGGACACACAATTGACTCGACATTGAGCAGTTGCCCGAGTCGCACTGTATCGAATCGCAACAGTAAAACGGTTTAAACTTATCTATTCATATTCCTTGTACTCTTATATAAACCTTTGTATTTGCTTGTTTAATCAACTTACTTTGCCCTCACATACTAGCGCAAGGTGGTTCAAGGACTTTCATTCAAACGCTTCCGCTATTACAATCCTACTCAGACTTTAAGCTCTACAAAGATCCTAGGGCACTTCAGCCCAACATGGTATGAGAGCGGTTTGAGTTTAAAGTTATTTTCCTTATAACACTCAAATACAATAAGACATGTCTGCAAGGAAGGAGAGGAGCTCCTCCAACGGCTCTCCAGGCACTACTCCTACTCCACCTCCTGCCTCCGGCCTACAGACAGAGGAAGGAACTACCACGAGACCAGCAGCTGGGTCCACGGAAACTCCCGCAGGCTTCGATCCAAGCATGATGGAGAAGTTCTTCTCCTTCATGTCCTTCTACGAGCAGCACCAGCAAGGAGTGCCTGCGCAGTCAAACAACAGCAACAACAACAACGTGACTCCTATGAGCCTCGATGGCTCATCCTACGCACGCGGGATTCAACAACAACAACAACAGCCTACCTTTGCGCCGTACGAGCCCCAACGTGGCTCCGTCAGCTTCATGCCGCAACCGCAACCTGCACCGGGACAAGAAAGGGCATTGGATGCGTTACAAGTTCAATCGCAATTCGCGCATGTCCTAAAACTGCAAACGACAAAGCCTTTCGACGGCAAAGACTTCTTCACCTGGTCGTTCGAGTTCGAACTGATGATGGAAGGAGCACAGATTCTCGGCTTCTTCGACGGGTCCCTGCCATATCCAACAAACGGGACGCAATATGAGAAGCAGCAGTACACCTATCAATCAATGATGGCGTACACGATACTGCTAAGAAACATTACCCCAACCCAGCAGCAGAACATCAGGACTTACCGAGGCTACGGCAACTCCGCGGAGCTCGCGTACAACCACCTGAAGAACCGTATCAAGCAACAGACAGCGTAAATCAAAGCAGGTTAATGGTGCAGCTGACAACGATTGAAATGAAACCAGGCGAGAAATGCATGGCTTATATCACCCGCTGCCGCGAACTGCGCGACAAGCTTCTTCGATGCGACGGGTCGATTTCAGAAGACGCCTTTGTCACGGTGGTCATCGGCGGTCTCGGCCCCCACTGGCGCTCCACTCGCGCCATATTATGAGCACACGGGAGGATCTCCGAAGCAGCACAATGCGCCGAAATTCATGCTGAGCACCAGGACATGGACCTGCAAGAAGAAAGACACAAGAAGAAAGCATTAGCACCGGAGTTTGCGTTTCACACTCAGCGACGATACAACGGCAACAACAATCGACAACAGCAACAAGTAAAGACAGTACCTCGGTTCTGCCACATCTGCAAGACTTCGGGCCATCCTCGCACGCATTGCCCGTCTCGTCAGACAACACCACAGCGACAACTCCGGCCTTCAAGCTCCCACTACTCACCGGAAGAAGAGCTCGACAACAGGACGCCTCGCCGCGAGTCACTCCAGCCGAATCCAACGTACGCCGCCATCGCTCAAAGCGAACCGTCCGGGCAAGACACCTGATTCTTGGATAGCTGCTGCGGACAACACATGTGCTCCTCCGGACGCTTCGTACAACGCGAACATCGACTCCAGCGAGAAGTAGTCATCACGGTCGCCAACAACCAGAACCTGCGCACACGACGACAAGGAGTAGTTCAACTTCAATCAAGAGAGACAAACTTCATACTGCACATGCCAAAGGTACTCATCGCAGAAGGACTCGGTTATAACTTACTGAGTGTTAGCCAGCTGATGGCGAAAGGGATTCACTTGGAAGCCGACAGCACCACCCAGGAGTTGAAGTTATACCACGGGAAGGGCGGCCTCTACATCGAAAGAGCAGTGTTGAAGAACAACGTCTTCGTTCTTGATTTCGTCCCCGACCTGGGCACTGCAGACAGCGACGCCATCGTCAACTTCACCGACTGGACACATCCTCCGGACCTCGATCCCGACTTCAGCCCGGGAGGTTTCTGGTACTCGCACACCATCCCTGAAGCAGAACGAACACGAGCATTAGCAACGATTCAACAAACGGCAGCAGCAGAGACAACAAAGACAACATCAGCAGCAGCAGAGACAACAACGACAGCAGGAGAAACAACATCGGCAGCAGCAGAAACAACATTGGCAGCAGCAGGAACAACGACACCAGTCATCGTCGACGAAGCACCACCAACACCCGCACAGCAGCTGACCCCGACTCAACGAGAATTCCACCGAAGCGCCAAATTCGTCGCCAGCTTCTACTCCAACTCAGACGCATATCGACGCTCACCCGGACATCGCGCCCCTGAAGACATCTGGCACGCACGCACAGGACATCCAAGCAATACGGTGTTAAATAACACAATACGAGCAGGAGTCCTAGACAAGGACTCACTACTACTACCTGACGGCAGAGAACTTCAACGTGCACGAGGGACTTGCCTCATCTGCCCCGAAGCCGACTTACCACATCGACCGTTTTCTTCTCACCACAACCCGAGCGCACCTGCATACGCACCACTCGAAAAAGTATACAGCGACATCCTCTTCAATCGAGAACCAGGACAAGTCACCTACAATTACACGATCACCTTCATCGACGCCACCACTCGATACGTCTGGAATCGAAACCTACCCAGCCGCGACATGGCACTCGCAGCGTTCGCCGCCTGGCTACCGATAGCAGAGAGGGAATCAGGAACACAGCTGAAAAGCTTCCAGTCAGACGGATGTGGCGAATACACCTCTCAGCGCTTCAAGCAGTACCTGGCGGAAAGGGGAATCAAGCAACTCCTCTCCCTTCCCTACGCCCATCAGCAGCAAGGTCTGGCAGAAAGAATGAACAGGACTCTGCAGAATAGCATGCGCAAGCTGCTACGTGGCATGCGGCTACCCAACCACCAGTGGCCAGCAGCAATGGACCATGCTGTCATGCTGCACAACTTGTTGTCGTCGTCGTCACTCCCGAACAACGCATCACCGCATCTGCTGTGGACAGGAAAATAGGGAAGCACAAAAATGTTACGAGTTTTTGGGTGCATGGTACAGTACCGACCCCCAGAAGCACGAGCGGGAAGATTTTCGCAACGGGCACAGTGGGGACTACACCTCGGCATCGAGAAAAATTACAACACGTGGAAAATCTTCGATGTCCACTCAAAGGAAACAGTAGCAGCACGTGATGTGATCTTCTACGAGCGACTCACCCTTCAAACGTACCTCGCCAACTTGCACGAGAATCAGGACCCCACAGGTGGCTTTCGTGGTGACCGAGCCTTCGCCTCAGCAGCGGACGAAGCAGACTGGGATGAACAGAACGTAGCCAACGCATCGGAAGAAGCCGGACCTCTCCCGTTCTGCTCCGTCGACGTGCCCATGGACGAAGAAAATCCTCGCGACAGTGTCAACGCCGAATGTGAAAACAAAGAACGAGAATGAAATGACTATGAACGAAGTGAGTACAAATAGGAAACCCTAATTGGGTTGTACCCCTTATGGGATACCCCACTATAGCCTACAGAAACAAGTAAGCTATAAGTTCTGACACACCCCCATAGGCAAAGTGGGGGAGAACAAGGGGTCACAAGACCAGTCAAGCAAAGCAAAGCAAAGCTCAGGGTGGATCACAAAGTCACCACGCATTCCGAGCACAAGTTCAAAGGCCACAAGGCCAGTTCACATGCAAGATCATATATAGAGATATACAAGAGCAAGAGTATATATATGCGAAAGTACAAGCAAGGTCAAGAGGAGAGCAAGTGAGGCAAGACAGGCACAAGACCCAACTGCGTGCAGCAACGCTGATGATCACAAGGCGCAAGTGCCTTGGTGAAGACATCAGCAGTGTTGGCCTCAGAGGCCACGTACGCAAGTCGCAGCTGTCCACGCTGCTGTAGCTCACGAGCAAGAAAGTAGCGAAGAGCAATGTGCTTCGTTCTGTGCTCCAGTCGCTGCTCTCGACACAAGGCCAGCATGGCCTTGTTGTCTACGTACAGGACTGGAGGAGAACGAGGCTGCTCTCCAAGGTCGGTCAGCAGGTAGGTGAGCCAGCGTAACTCCTGTGCAGCCATAGCCCCAGCGTAAATCTCAGCCTCACAACTGGAGCCGAGAACAGAAGACGAGCGGGTAGCCCGCCACGAGACAGAGCCGGAACCAAGGCTGAAGGTGTAACCCTGTGACGACCGCTGCGTAGCCTGGTCGTCAGCCCAAGAAGCGTCTGCGTGCCCAGTGAGGACCACTGGACTGCGCCCTCCAAGCACTAGCCCCATGCCCGACGTACTGCACAAGTAGCGCAACACCCTCTTCGCTGCAGCCATGTGCTCTGGTCGGTGTCTCCCAGGAGCAACAAAGCGTGCGAGAATGCTAAGAGGGTATGCGAGGTCAGGTCGTGTGCAGGTCATCAGGTACATGAGGCAGCCAACAAGCTCTGCAAACGGGCCACTCGACTCTACGGACTCATCCGAAGGCAGAGCTGAGAGCGAGTGGCGAGTAGGCAGAGGAGTGGCCTGAGGCGAGGAGTACGTGAAGCCGAAGCGCTGAAGGACCTGCTGCACCATGTGTGACTGAGTCAGGGTAATGGTGCGGCGTGCTCTGTCCCGGGTGATCTGCAAGCCAAGGTAGCTGCGCAGTTCACCCAGGTCAGTGCACGTGTGTCTCTTCTGCAGCTCGGACTTCACGTAGGCGAGTCCAGCAGTGTCAGCTGTGGCAAAGACCAAGTCGTCGACGTACACGAGGATGTAGAACGGCGGCAGAGAGGTGTCGCTGCGCAGAAACAGCGACGGGTCGGCAGTGGAAGGAGCAAACCCAAGTGCCGCGAGCGTAGTCCTCAGTGTGTCGTGCCACACACGTGGAGCCTGGCGGAGACCGTAGACTGGACGCCGGAGACTCCACTGGGTACCAGGAGGGAAAGACCCAGTGAAGCCAGGTGGGCGACGCAGCCAGATCTCCTCGTGCAGGCTGCCCTGCAAGAAAGCTGTGCTGAAGTCGAGAGAGTGCAGCTCGTAGTCACGGTGAGCAGCAACGTGTAGCAGAACCCGAAGAGTGGTCATCTTCGGGGTGGGGGAGAAGGTCTGAAAGTAGTCAACCCCCTGCCGCTGACTGAAGCCACGAGCCACGTAACGCGCCTTGAAGACAGGCGGAGAACCCGGCGGCCGCTTCACCCTGAAAATCCACATGCCACTGACGATGTTCGCCCCAGGAGGGGGAACAGCGTCAACGTAGGTGCCTGTGGACTTCCAGGAAGCCATCTCTGCATCCATAGCTGCCTGCCACTGAGAGGAGTAGGGACCCTCTATCGCCTCCGCGTAAGAGCGCGGAGTCGGGATGTCTGGTGCATCCGGGTCTCCCTCAGGGGCTAGCAGTACAGACGCGAGACGAGGTGAAGCGGCGGCCAGACACTGGAACTCCTCCTGCCTGTCCTCAAGGACGTCCGTGCCAAGGGCACACTCACCCCCGACGGACGGAGGACAGGCGGACTCAGACTCAGTGACAAGACGAGCAGCGTAGTCTAGACGACAGCGTGCAGCAAAGTCGACAAGCTCAGTGACAAGGGCAGACGCAGCAGACGACTCGAAGGAGGGGTCAGTGACAGCAGTAGCCAGGAGACGCGTGACAGTAGGACTGGCAGCACGAAGAGCGTCCGACTCCGGATCGGCAAGAGCAGGAAGAGAGGAAGCAGGAGGAGAAGGCAAAGGGGCACGCAGAGGAGCAGTGGACGGACGCAGTGACATCCGGTGCGTGCCAGGGACAGGAGGAGGACGCTGACGCGACCCGCGACCACTAGCGCGCTCAGTACGAACAGGCGACACAGGACGAGACGCAGGCTCACGACGCTCAGTAAGACCTCCAGTCGGACCAGCGTAGGGAGAAGGAGCAGGCAAAGGGGAGGCACGCTGTAGCTGTGGCTGTGACCGGACAGGCTGCGGACCCTCTAAGGGAGGAGGAGGAGGTGTAAGACCAAGAACCTGCTGCAGGAGTGGAACGAAGTACGGTCGGGGCCGCGCGGCGACGCTAGAAACAGCAGGAACAGCACCAGCAGCCCCGGCAGGAGCACCCACTCCAGTAGCACCTCCAGCAGCACCACCAGAAGCTCCAGAACCTCCAGCCGCAGCACCAGGAGCACTGTCAGTCGGGCCGCCAACGGCAGGCTCAGCGCCAACACCCTCAGCAGGACCAGCTCCAGGAGAACTCTCAGACTCAGCAGCTCCAGCACCCACAGTACGAGCGCCGGCGGGGCGCGCAGCAGCAGTACCCTCTGCAGCCGAAGAACCACCAGCACCAGCAGCACGCCTCCAGCGCCCTGCAAACCACTCACGCAGCTCCTGTGGGGAGAGTGGCTCCCGGCGAGACGAAGCACCCCCAGGCACAGCACCTCCAGGCTCAGCACCCCTAGACACAGCACCCCCAGGCACGGCACCCCCAGGCTCAGCACCCCCAGGCTCAGCACCCCCAGGCTCAGCACCCCCAGGCACAGCACCCCCAGACTCGGCACCTCCAGGCTCAGCACCCCCAGGTACAGCACCCCCAGGCTCAGCACCCCCAGACTCGGCACCTCCAGGCTCAGCACCCCCAGACTCCGCACCCCCAGGCTCAGCTCCCGCAGCAGCACCAGAGTCACCAGTGACCTCGACAGGCTCGACCGCGTCTACCTGGGACACACCTGAAGGGGCAGGACCCTGAGGGGGGAGGGGGACTACCGGGGGGGGACCTGGTACCAAGAAGAGCGGGGGTGGGGGGAGGGACGGAGTGCGGTAGGGGAAGAGGCGGTAGTAGGGTACCGACTCGTCGAACGTGACGTCCTGGGAGGACAGAACACGTCGAGAGGTGGGGTGGTAAAACTGCCACCCAGGGGCGTCGGGGGGGAACCCCAGGAAGACGCAGGGAGAAGCACGAGGGGACAGCTTGTCCGCAGACAGGTCGCGAACAAACGCCCGAGATCCCCAGACCCGGAACGCCGACGCATCGCCAACCTTCCCCGTCCACAGCAGGGCTGGGGAGGTCTCCGGTTGAGAGACCCTGGGGTGGAGGTTGATCTGGTGCGCAGCGTACCTGACCGCAAACGGCCACAGAAAATGGGGAGCAGCCGCATGCATCATGGACGTACGAGCGACGTCCATGACCATGCCAATGCGGCGCTCAGCAATCCCATTCTGCTGCGGTGAGTCCGGAAGCGTGAAGGTCTGACGGATGCCTCGCGCACGACAGTAGGCACTCAGGAGGCCAGAGGAGAACTCTCCGCCTCTGTCCGAGTGCAGACGCAAAACAGGGAAGTCAGAGCCAAAGCTCCTCCGAAGCTGGAGACGAGCTGCGCGGATCCAGTCGATCAACACCGCAGTGACCTCACCCTTGCTGCGCAAGGGGAAGACTGTGGTGTAACGCGAGTAGTCGTCAACCACCAGCAGGAAGTAGCACTCCTGACCCTGTCCACGGACGCGGGCTGGGCCCCACACATCCATGTGAAGCGTCTGCAACGGGGCCTCTGTCGGAGGAAACTGGGAGGAGTGAGGGGCAGCACGCTGGCGCCCCTCGACACAGGGGACACAGGTGGGGCCAGGGCCCGGAGGAAGGGGAGGGAGAGACCGGGGAAGACCAGACACAAGGACTCGCGAGGCCATGCCTCTGAGCCGAAGCAGAGAGGGGTGGCCAAGGCGGTGGTGCCAGAGGAGGGTCTCGTGAGACAGACGACGGCACGAGCAGGGGGCAGACTCAGGACCAGACCTGGACGCTGCAGCAAACACCTGACCAGACGAAGTGACTCTACCAGACTCAGCACCTGGAGGAGAAGCAGTGGTCAGAGTGTACAGGCTCGACCCTGGCCGACGTGTAAACGTAGCCAGGTGGCGACCTGTATCCGCCTCCGTGCAGTGGGTCACCCGCTGACGAGCAGGGGTGAACTGGTGGACACCCGCATCCTGGAGGTCAGCACCACTCACCAAGTTTGTCGAGAACGAGGGGAGGTAAAGACCAGTCAGGGTGCCAGAGGGGGCCGCCGGACACGGGAGGACAGTGGAGAAGCGAGACAGGACAGGCCCCCCAGAGGGGTCAGCCAGGGACACCGCAACCGGCCGACTCAGCGGCGTGAGAGTGGTGCGGTCCCGAAAGAAGGAGCGAGACGCTCCAGAGTCAAGGGTGAAGGTGTGAGAGGCCGAAGCCGACACAGTACCTGAGAGGGCAGACTCACCAGCACCTGAGAGCACAGACGCACTGGCACCTAGAGCAGCAGCCTCACTAGTACCTGACGCGGCAGTACCAATGCCCGGGTCGGGCGGGAAACACCGGTAACAGTCATCCTCATCACTACCAATCGCAGCATACATAGCAGAGAGAATAGCATCAAAATCAAGATCATAAATAGCTACACCAGCCCTAGACAGCTCTCCCCAGCGGGGGATCTCAGCTGCCTCCGGAAACTGCTGACGCCAGGCGTCAGTCAGGCGGCCAAAGCAGCGGCGGGCAGAGTGGGCGCCTCCACACCTCTCCCCTGCACGGTCACCGGTGCGGAGAACGTAGGGGCAAGGACCAAGCGCACCACCACGCTGACGCTGCGAGTACCACTCACGGAGCTACTGAGGGGCGGGGACGGTGCGAGAGCGCTGCTGCTGCTGTGGCTGCTGCTGCGGCTGCTGCTGCTGCTGCTGCTGCTGGCGCTGACCACCCCCGGAGCTGCTCCGCTGGGACGAGCCACTCCGACCCCCGCCTCCACTGCCACCCCCGCCTCCACCGCCACCCCCGTCTCCACCTCCACCTCCCCCACCAGGACCGTCGCTCCCACCGCTCCCACCGCCTCCTCCGCTACCACCTCCGCCGCCACCTCCGCCTCCACCGCCGCCACCAGTACCTCCACTCCCGCCACCACCCCCACCGCCACCCCCACTCCCCCCGCCACCCCCACCGCCTCCTCCACCGCCCCCTCTAGCTCCACCCGCTCCCTTGCCCCCTTTGCCCTTGCCAGCGCGGCGTCTGCCGCTGGGGGCAGACGCCGCGCCGACCGACTCAAAACCAGTGAGGTCGGCCGCAGCGGCAGAGGCGACAGAGGGCAGCAGGGGGGAAGGACCACACCCCTCAAAGATGGGGGTGCGAGGGTCACCCCGAGAGGCCCCTACAGCGACAATACTCTTCTCAGCCGCTAGCAGGGACTCCTCAAGGAGGTCGACAGTGAGAGTGGTGGGACAGACAGAGAGAAACTGGTCCCTAACGACACGAAGGGACTCAGGGAGACGGGTGACGAGAAAGTAGAGAGTGATGTACATGGGAGGAGGGTTCGCAGCGCGGAACTCAGCAGGAAGGGCAGCGCGGTAGCGGGTGTCACTAGCACGGAGGTGGGTAACGAGGTCAGCGACAGTGGGAAAGGAAGCGAGGTCAGGGAAGAGAAACGGTAGCATGAGGCGGCTAAGGGTAGCGGAGGAAGGGGAGGAGTAGCGTGCAACTACAGCGTCGTACAAGGCCTGAGCGGTCTTGCACTGACTAAAGTGGGCACGCTCAGAGGAAGGGAGGTGGCGACGCACAGCAAGACGTGCAGCAGCATCGCGGGTCGCCCACTTGGAGCGAACGGCAGAGTCAGCATCAGCAGGTGGGGCAGGGACAGCGCCAGAGACAAAGTCAAAGAGAGAGACCTCATCTATCGCATCACACAGTAAGTACAGCTGCAGGTCTTCAATCCAGACGGTAAAGTCAATGGCCCTCCCCTCAGCGTCAAAGGTAAGAACATTGGGGGTGGCCATGACAGCAGCTGAAAATCTCACCGGGCTGGGAGAGGCGGGTAGGTCAGCAGCAGAGGAACAGCAGCACGGCTCCGCAGGCGGCTCGGGCGGCGCGGGCGGCTCGGGCGGCACGGGCGGCTCGGCGGCGGCTCGGGCGGCGGCTCGGCGGCGGCTCGGCGGCGGCTCGGCGGCGGCTCGGCGGCGGCTCAGGCGGCGGCGGCTCGGCGGCGGCTCGGCTGCTGCTGGGCGGCGCGGGCGGCTCGGGCGTCACGGGCGGCTCGGCGGCGGCTCGGGCGGCGGCTCGGCGGCGGCTCGGCGGCGGCTCGGCGGCGGCTCGGCGGCGGCTCGGCGGCGGCTCGGCGGCGGCTCGGCGGCGGCTCAGGCGGCGGCGGCTGCTGCTGGGCGGATCGGCGGGGCCGCGTAGCAGAGTGGCGGCGGGGCCGCGACCGAGTAGAGCGGCGGGGCCGCGTAGCAGGGGGCGGCGGGGCCGCGTAGCAGAGGGCGGCGGGGCCGCGTAGCAGAGGGCGGCGGGGCCGCGTAGCAGAGAGCGGCGGGGCCGCGATCGAAGGGCGGCGGGGCCGCGTAGCAGAGGGCGGCGGGGCCGCGTAGCAGAGGGCGGTGGGGCCGCGTGGCAAGGGGCGGCGGGGCCGCGATCGAAGGGCGGGGGGGGGCCGCGTAGCAGAGGGCGGCGGGGCCGCGTAGCAGAGGGCGGCGGGGCCGCGTAGCAGAGGGCGGCGGGGCCGCGTAGCAGAGGGCGGCGGGGCCGCGTAGCCGAGGGCGACGGGGCCGCGATCGAAGGGCGGCGGCGGGGCCGCGTAGCAGAGGGCGGCGGGGCCGCGATCGAAGGGCGGCGGGGCCGCTAGGGAAGAGCGGCGGAGCCGCGAGGGGAAGGGCGGCGCAACGGTCCGCTAGGGGCGACACGACGGGTCGCTAAAAAAAAAAAAACGCGCCTCGGGGCGCGGTTCGGTGGGCCCTAGAAGCAGTCCCTAGGAGGGAACCTGCTCTGATTCCATGTGAAAACAAAGAACGAGAATGAAATGACTATGAACGAAGTGAGTACAAATAGGAAACCCTAATTGGGTTGTACCCCTTATGGGATACCCCACTATAGCCTACAGAAACAAGTAAGCTATAAGTTCTGACACCGAAGTCTTCTACCACTTCGCCGACAACGGTTACGTAACACCTGCGACAGTCAACACCAACGAAGCAGAAAGGATAGGGCCAAATTTCATACCCGATCCAGAAGCGGGAGACGAAGCAGCTTATCCCGAGGACCCAACACTCCCCCGATACTCACAGACTGGACTGCAAATCCTTGGTCTCGTCACCGCAGTCCACGGCAACTCACTTCCTAAAGAGCCTGCGACAGTTCAGCAGGCTCTGGGGGGGGAACACAGGGAGAAATGGCGTGAAGCCATGGACAGAGAATTGAAGGCATTAGAGGAACGCAACACCTGGAAGGTCGTTCCCGCAAGCATGGCACGGAACAAGACCATTTTCACCGGGAAATGGGTCTTCCGCATCAAAACGAAAGCTGACGGCACAATCGAGAAGTTCAAAGCACGCTGGGTCGTGCGTGGATTCGACCAGGAGCAAGGACGAGACTTCACCGAGACTTTCGCCCCAGTTAGTCGACATACCTCTCTCCGAATTCTTCTCGCCGTCGCCGCCATGAAGAAGAAGAAGCTGCGACAAATTGACGTCGCCAACGCATTCCTCTACGCACCCGTCGACGCCGAAATCTTCGTCGAACTCCCCCACGGTACCCACGGAAACCCCAATCAGGTTTGCCAACTACTGAAATCGCTCTACGGAATCAAACAAGCTCCGCGACTGTGGCAACAGCACCTACACACCCGCCTCACTCGCATCGGATTCCGCCAACTGCCTCACGACCAAGGAATGTATCGTCTCACCAAAGGCGCAGACTACATCCTACTGATCGTCTATGTCGACGACTTGCTCTACATCGGCTCCACCGACGACGTCACTACCTGGTTCGAAGGGGAGCTGCAGAAGGACCTCACGCTCACCGTCTCCTCCACCGTCACCCAGTACCTCGGGCTCAACATCCGCGAAGAGGAAAATGCTATCTACCTCAGCGCCGAGAAATACGCCGACACTATCGCCAAGCGCTTCTCGCTCACACCTACCGCTATCGCCACGCCATACCGCCACACGGCAGGAAGCGACAAAGGAAATTCCGCTCCACTCAAAGCTGCCGGAATACGAGACTACCAGAGGAAACTGGGCTGCCTCCTCTTTGCAGCCGTCACCTGTCGCCCAGATCTATCCTACTCCGCAAGCCAACTCGCCACCTATCTCAAGAAACCCGAAGCACAGCACCTGGCGGAGCTCGATCGCGCACTACACTACTTCGTGAGCACACCGACGATCGGCCTGGCTTACTACAAGGGCGAAGCTACGACGACGAAACTAATCGGCTACGTCGATGCTGACCATGCCGGCGATTCTGATAACAGGCGCTCTCGCACTGGCTACGTCTATCGTCTCGAGCCTATCAGACCTATCTCCTGGCAGTCGAGTAAGCATGAACTAATCGCTCTCTCTTCAGCTGAAGCAGAATATATCGCCCTCAGTTCAGCCACCAAGGAAGGACTCTACCTTCGCGAGCTGCTGGAAGAAGCAAAGTTAGCTGAGTTACCCAACTTCACCCTGTTCTGCGACAACCAATCTGCAATTCGCATCGCCAACAAAAGCGGATTCGCGAACAGAACGAAGCATATCGCTCTGCGATACTTCTTTGTGAAGGACGAGATCGAGAAAGGGAAACTCGAATTATCCTACAGTCCCACGTCCGAGATGGCAGCCGATTATTTGACCAAGAAACTCGGAAAACAGAAGTTCGAGTACTGCATGCTGCTCACTGGACAAGGCCACGTCACCATCAGCGACACTCTAGAAGCGAAGGGGAGTGTTGGGAATAATAAGTCTTAAGCGCCTCTGTCGTGTCGAAACTCAGGACACTAGCGAAGCAGTCCGAATCGAAGCATCGCGAGTCAACCCTCGGAGGTTAGGGTAACCGCCTGGAGGTTACGCGAAGGTCAAAGGTCAGCGACCTTTGACTTGACAAATACAGCGCGACAGCAAGGACACACAACTAACTCGACATTGAGCAGTTGCCCGAGTCGCACTGTATCGAATCGCAACAGTAAAACGGTTTAAACTTATCTATTCGTATTCCTTGTACTCTTATATAAACCTTTGTATTTGCTTGTTTAATCAACTTACTTTGCCCTCACATACTAGCGCAAGGTGGTTCAAGGAATTTCATTCAAACGCTTCCGCTATTACAATCCTACTCAGACTTTAAGCTCTACAAAGATCCTAGGGCACCTCAGCCCAACAGAATGCACTTATCAGAGTGCACATGCGCCCACTTGCGGAGAATAAGTTGGTACCGCACAACTCCTTAAACCACTTTGCATCGTGTTGCATGCAGTGGTCTATAGCCATCAGAGCATAGCAGCCTCTACCTCACATCCTTACCCTTCCCTTCCCTTTCCTTCTCTCACAACAGCATAACAGATTCTGAACAGCAGAAGCATGTGTTGTATAGTCCCCTTAGCACTTCACATAGAGACTGATGGGTCCTGTTTCTGGTCCTCCCAGAGACAAGATCAACAGCTGTCACAGGAGTCTCCAATAGGATTTTCAATATATATTACGGTAAAACCAATAAAATTCATCTCAACATACTGAAGCTCTACCCTACTGTCCACTCCACAGAATAGACTGACTGCATGTACGCGCTGCACACGTCACATCATCGCAGCTGCGCATCAGCATCTACTTGATCTCAGCGCACTGCCTTGGCCCAGGGTCCTCTCGGAGGCAGTTGTCAATGGCGATGACAGCAGCCTCGATCGCCGCATCCTCTCCCTTCTCTCGCCAGTAGAACACGTTCCCGTACTTGCCAGCTAGCCGGCTCCAGAAGCTTCTGGGAACCGACAGATCCACGGTTGCGCCGACGTTGAAGTTCAGGAGGTTGCCTGAGTTGAGGGAGCCCAGGAGAAAGGGAGGGTTGTAGAAAGTGTGACATTGGGGCGAGAAAGAGTGGGTCACAGACCATGCCCATCCACCATGCACATGCCCATCCACCATGCACCATGCCCATCCACCATTCACATGCCCATCCACCATGCACATGCCCATCCACCATGCACCATGCCCATCCACCATGCACCATGCCCATCCACCATGCACATGCCCATCCACCATGCACCATGCCCATCCACCATGCACCATGCCCATCCACCATGCACCATGCCCATCCACCATGCACCATATCCATGCCGGAAATGCACTCACCCATGTTGGGGTCAGCAACGAACACCACAGTCTCGTCATCCACACCCCCCAGTAGTCCCGAATAGCCAACCCTGCCATGCGCCCACCACACTCATGCCCATGCACGCCCCTGCTCGCTGACACATTGATCAACGGCTGAGATGCACTCACCCATGTTGGGGTCAGCCACGAACACCACAGTTTCGTCGTCCACCCCCCAGTAATCCCGAATGGCCAACCCTGCCACACGCGCACAGCACGGGAGGGCGGCAGCACAGCAGCAGGAGAGAACGCGTTAGAGTGGTGGATGAGAGGAAGGAGCAGGAGAGAGGGGGACGCCGGTGGAAATTATTACTGAAATGACGCGACGTGTAGCAGGAACTCTAGAATGTACAATGTTGCTATCTATTTGCGATTTACCCGGAGTGTTAGGGTAGTTTTGCGCCAGTATCCTCAGTTTATACCCCGTGTCCTGCTCCAATCTCTCCACGTCCTTTGCCAAACGTGCCTCCTGCGCGCACAGACAAGGAGAAGCAGGAGAGGAGAATTTGAGAAAGAGGAGGACCGACCGTCGCTGGCTTGGCACTTACACCAAATGCAGAATCCAAGTTTAGTTGGTTTTCCAAGATGGCTGGATTCTGAACAGGACTGAATAGACTCTGGTAATTCAGAGCGATGCGCATATGACTGTTCCCGCAATGCAGCCAGCTGGCACTCACCCTCACCCTCTTGCGCACGCACTCACCCTCTCACTATCCCGCACACTCTCTCACTATCCCGCACACTCTCTCACTATCCCGCACACTCTCTCACTATCCCGCACACTCTCTCACCCTCTCCCACACACTCTCTCCCCCTCTCTCACACCCTCTCAACCCTCTCTCACACACTCTCAACCCTCTCACACAATCTCACCCTCTCTCGCACTCTCACTCCAACACGTGAGCACCACACTCCCGGACGGCTAGCCGTCTGGCTTACCTGGGCGGCGGAGAGGAACCCTGCGACGTAGATGACGGTGGTGGCCTGGTTTCGCACAGCATCGCACCAACACTCAACATCGCCCATCCCGGACGGCTAGCCGTCTGGCTTACCTGGCCGGCGGAGAGGAAGTCGGCGACGTCAATGACGGTGGTGAACTCCTTGGGCAGCAGCTCCGGCTTGTTCACCCCCTCCGGCCGCGCCTCGGCAATCCCTAGGCCTGCCGGAATCGCGATTAGCAAAATGTTGGGAGGAAACAGCCGGGGTGCGGTTGGTATTAATGGCAGCGAGAACGCTAGTATGGCGGATAAAGGGACCCCAGGGTTAGGCTAGGGTAAATGACGCGAGACGATGCTGCCAACCTTAAGGCGTTACAAAAAATGCCACAGACCGTGTTCCAATGACAGGACTTCATGTCTGTGCAAGCCTTGCACAATGGTAGTTTTGAGGGTAAATGAACCTCGAAATGGTAGTTTTTAATATTTGTGGGTTCGTATGTAGTGAATGCCATACGAAGACAACTTGTGATTCCTCAAAATGGTGTCTCGCATGTGTTGATGGTTGGCGGGGGAACGTGCCGCGAGCTTTGGGATTGCCGATACAACCAGGGATGATGCTTGGTTGTGGCGACAAATGCGGCATTCGGCCACCGCCAGTCTAAAATCTCTCTTCGAGTTTGAAAATCCCTCGTGTCGTATAAATTTCAGCTTGAGTGACGGGATTGGCGAAGGAATTACCTGCTGACAAAGCAACGGCGACGCTCGCAGACGTAGCGACGACAAGTTTCGCGGATTCCTTAGCCAGTCTCGCGACTTCGTGTTTCCAGGCAGCTCCGTCCTTCGCAGAACTGTCAGATTGCGACTGGACCTGAGAGCGTGCACGAACGGACGGAATCCGGCGAAGTGGTAACTTCGTTGACGAAGAATCAGCAGAGCTGCTGGCTCCTGCGGACATCGCCTGCCTTTGAAGTGACGCAGGGATGGCTAGGGCACGAATCGCGGTGGCAGCAGCCATTGTAGAGACGTGGAAAGCAGAGGGAAATGGCTAGCAAGAGAAGGTGAAACAGAAACACCACCACGAAGACCACAAATTGCTAGATGAATATGTGTCAAGAGGTGAACAAATTGTTTTGAAGAGTGAGCTAGGTGGGTGGAGATGCAGTGAATGTGGAGTGTGGATAGAAGAGGCTTGGAGGTTCAAGAATTAAAAATATACATGCCATCTCTCCCTTGCAAAGTGGCAAACAGTGTATTTGCCTGTGATTTTGAGGGCTATCTGGTAGAACACATAACCATACCCGCGACTGCATTTGAGAAAAAGGGTCCCGTCTGCAACAGATCTCTGTGAGGCAGCACTGACCGCTTCCACGACCCAGACCCTCGCGGGTTTGCCTTGCCGGGAGAATGCATAAAACATTAGGACGGGCAGACATTCGGGTAGCTCAGAATGAGTTCATTGAGTTGACATTCGTCGGTAGCCATACACTTCAGTGTCGAGTCAACATTCGTCGTGGCGTGGCACGAACCACAAAGCTGACGACAGCTTTCGCTGATCTGACGAGGCAGCAAGGACCTCGAAATGCGATGTGAAGCAACGGCAAACGTGGCACGAGCTTCACCAATAGTCAAATCACTACCACATCTGTACATTACATTGAACGATGCGCTTACTTCGTAAATACAACTACGCTTCCGCCTTTTGAAATGTCATTAAAACGCCGCCAGAAGCTCTAAATAAAGAGTAAAACTAAAGAAAGACTAAATTACACTATATATAACACTGAAGCGCACATCATAATCACCACCTATTAATATAGAGCACTTAAAAACACCACACGAGCTAAGGACTACGGCACATCTAGTTACAGCAGCTGCGGGCACACCTCCACTTGCATATGTACACCAACTCTCATCCTCGCAACCACCAACTCCACCCCGTCCTTCGCCCTCCTTCCTCCAGTCCCATCCCCGCACACCCTTTCCCTACCCTTGAGACTTGCCACCAACTCCTCCCCCTCCACCCTCACCACGTCCCTCCTCACCCCCACGTCCAGCGCCACTCGGCTCAAGCTGTACGACCCTGCACCCCCACAGAACACACAGACACACACACTCACACAAGCACACGAGCACACACTCCAGACCATACATACAGACACGAACACACCACACAATGCCAACCACCGCCGACCATCAACGCAAGAGACATGCATGCGAGACGTGGGAGCATTGGGAAAGGAGCTACCTCAGTCAAGTCGGTTGCGAGCACATACACGCACCAGCCATGCCAGCACCATGTGCACCATCTCACCACCTTCTCACCATGCCAGCACCCATTTCACCAGCAATCTCTAGCTTCTAGGGTGCCAATCAGAACTATCGGAATAGCAGCAGTAGCAGAGGTCTCATCCCCTCCCACACCTTCCCATTCCCGCCCACCTGTTCCCAACCCCTCCCTCCCCTCACCATCCCCTCCCACCCCCTCCCATCTCACCGGCAAACACAGCAGCAGCAGCCAGGGGCCCTACGAGCAGCAGGGGCACAGCAGCGGTGGCAGATGCAAAGTTGAACCCAAAGAAAGCAGCGGACTGGCCGCTGGTGCCCACACGAGTCTTGTCCACCACTAGCGCACGCGTCTTGCAGTAGACAGCGAAGTCCTCACAATTGTTGTCCAGCACGTGGTAGCGCCCAAAGCCCTCTTTTAGGAGCAAACGAGCCCTGCAGGAGTGCAACGGGTGGCAATCGTATCACAAAAAACCCAGCACAAGTCAAAATAAGGGTGTGGCTCTTGCAGTACACAACAAAGTCCTCACAATTATTGTCCAGCACGTGGTAGCGCCCAAAGCCCTCTTCAGGAGAAAACGTGCTCTGCAGGAGAGCAGAGAGTGGGAATCGGATTGCTGAGAATTTTGGGGCCTCTCTATAAGCACTCAGTCCTACCTCTCTACATGCACACTCAGTCCTACCTCTCTACATGCACACTCGGTCCTACCTCTCTACAAGCACACTCAGTCCTACCTTTCTACAAGCACACTCAGTCCTACCTCTGTACAAACACGTTCAGTTCTACCGCTGCACCACAGCATGCGGGGCATCAGACACAGCCATGCTGCACATGCCACCTCGCATCTGCAGGAAAAGCCCCCCACCGTCTGTTTGTCATGACCTGCCTCGCTACAAACACACTCAGTCCTACCTCTGCACCACAGCATGCGGGGCATCAGGCACAGCCATGCTGCACGTGCCGCCTCGCATCTGCAAGCAAAAGCTCCCCACCGACACGCCGTAGTCGAATCTGAATAGCGCGCCGCCGTGCAGGAAGCACCGCAGGCACGACGAGATCACGCCGTGGCTGCTGCCCTCCGTGCCACAGGCTCGGCACGGCTCCGAACCTTCACCGCTGGTTGTGGTGGTGCGTTGAAGGGCGGGGGAGACGGAAGCAGCGTAGTCTAGGAGGGCGTTGGAGCCGATCTCGTCTGCCTGCTGGCGCGTGAAGTGAATCACCTCGTCCGCTCCCACATACACTCCTGAGGTAGACAAGCGGTGTGCGAGACGAGAGGGGAGGGATTTGTGCAAAGGCTCGTCGTACTGCTGCAAATGGCTTCATATGCATCCACGTACACTCCCGGGGTAGAGGGTGAAATGGGAAGAATTTCCCCTTTACGCACGAGTTACCATGGTGAGAATAAGACATGCCGATGCGCCACGAGAAGATGTGGTCACCCGCCTTCAGCTCGTCTCGCCGCACTTCCTCGGGATGCCACAACCCCCCCGCGCCGCTCGCCATGCTCTCCGCGTCGCAGTGCGAGCGTGCTCAAATCCTACATCTATGTCTGCTTCTTCTCCATATGTACAGTACGATTCGATTGATTTAGAGCAAAGAAGCCTCCAAGACAGTTAAAAGTGCTATAGCATTCTTCAACTGAACGTGCGACTCGAGAGCTTCAACTACAGTTTCCAGATGTCTGATAAAATCTCGGAAATGGCGAAGGGAAGTGTTGTTGGCAGATGCGAGAGCTCTGGCCGACGAGTCACGGTAGAGATGTGTGCGAGTGTCGTTGCAGCAGCTGTCGTGAATCGTGATACGCGCGACTTTATTGGCGTTACCTTCACCCTCGTTCTGTCGTTAGACATAAAAGCAGCTCACATGGATGCTGTCGAAGGGGTGGGAGAGCTGGACGAACATAGAGAAAGTCAGATGTCTGTTCCAAGCAACCTCGATATTGTACCCCTGATGTACGCGATTGAGCGCTTGCTTCAACCCACATGAGATGTTTATACTCTAAGTGTTCAGCACATAGATGGTACTTTTCTGTAAGTTTCCATTTAGGTTAATTGTGCATCCGTGCACGAAGGTAGCATGATTTGATAAGAAATTTCATTTTATTTACATACAGATAATTAAAATTGATACATAATACTGGTCCGTCAATCAGTCCAAGCCCCTCCACACGATAATAATACTATAGACTCATTTTTAGAGCAAGATGTGTTGCAAAGTATTGGTTGCCCGAATTGTTGCGTCAAGTGTATTGCCACCACAGCTGACAGTTATCGAATTGCTTCCCAACCGTTCCGAGAGCCTCGAGATGATCGAGCAGCGGGTGGATGGAGAGTTCGAGATTTCCTTGCTTTCTGCTCACCTGCGGCTTTCCAGCTGCCCTCACCAGCAAGTGCAGGTAGATCCGTGTCTCGCTGACAGACGAACAGAGGGGAGCCACAGATCGCACCTCGTTTCTGTTGTGACGCATTCACTAGCACTTTGGTTACAAGCGAGACCTTTCTCGGTCTCGTCCGCTGACCAGTAGCCCTTGACACCGGAATTGCCGCTTACGGCGACAGTTTCCGCTTCCCGTTCGGGGTTATCATGACGGCGGCTAGCGGCGTGGGGAGCGCGTCGCGGGTGGGAGCACGTTCCGCCCTCGTCGTGACCTTTGCGTTAGCGTTAACGGCGCTTCTGCTGCTCGGCGCGCAGCCGCAATTCGCGGCGGGATTCAAGGCGCACGAGTTCAAGACATGCGACAAGGCGCATTTCTGCAAGCGGAACCGCAACCGCGAACCCGGCACGTCCACTTTGGCTCTGCGATCCGGCGAAATCAATTCCGGCGGAAAATTCATTGGTGTTATCCGTAACAAGGCTTCCGGAAAACGTAAGGTGGAGCTGCTTCTGGAAATGACGGCATATGCGGATTCGACGCTTCGTATGAAGATTAACGAAGATTCGTCGCAGAACCGCTTCGAGGTCCCCGACGTCCTCGAGCCAGGGCTCGAAACCAAGGCCGTGCCGCTCTTCGTGATTTCCGGGACGGCGGCGGAGGGTGACGTGACTCCTATCAACCTGTCGTTCGGCGAGGGTCGGCGCGCAGTGGTGGCGAAAGATCCGTTCGCCGTACACGTGTACCGCGGGGAGGATCTGCTCATGTCGTTCAACGGCAAGGGGCTGTTCGAGTTCGAGCACCGGCGCAACAAGACGGATCCCGCGCGCGCGGACGGCGGAGCCGCGGAAGGCGGAGCGGCGGCGGAAGGCGGAGAGAACGTTCTCGAGCAGCCGGTGGAGGGGGAGGGGGAGGCGAAGAGCGACGGCGGAGAGGCGGCGGAGGGGGAGGGGGAGGAGCATGAGGGGGAGATGATGTTGCACGACGGGGAGGACGAGTCGTGGGAGGAGACGTTCAAGGGGCACTTCGACTCCAAGCCGCGCGGCCCCGAGGCCATCAGCTTCGACTTCACCTTCCACGGCGCGCAGCACGTCTATGGCATCCCCGAACGCGCCACCAGGTACTTCTGAAAAGCCTCCTGACCTGGGTAACCGAGGTATAGCCGACTTCAAGTTGCACTGCACTGCACGTCTATGCCGTCGTTCGTTGGTGCTCTCAGAGGCCTCGGCTTTTGAGTCGACTCAAAAGCCTGACCTGGGTAACCGAGGTATAGCCGACTTCAAGTTGCACTGCACTGCACGTCTATGCCGTCGTTCGTTGCTGCTCTGCTCTCAGAGGCCTCGGCTATAACATCATCCCGAATCGGCGGCGGTCAGCTCGTCGTGCCGTCCCGTCTTGTCTGCGGCCGTAGCGCTTGCCACCGCAATTCTAGCTCACAGCAAGTCCGCATTCCATCGGCATGCAGCTCGCCGATGGACCTCTCTCTAAGAACTGCAGCAGTCGCCACTTGGACTGTACGAAATCAATCCATGGCCATCCGTGCCTCCTTGCTACTTCCCCCCTTTCCTCTTCCCGCCCTGGACCTGTTTGAGTACCTGCATGAGTCGCCTTTTGGGCTTTACTGAGTCTTCTCTTGTGCGCCATCCAACCATTCCCCCCTCCCTGCTCTCCCTCCCCCTAATTGCTTTCTTATGCACGTAACATGACAGTCTCTCTCTGCGTCCCACCAGAGGCCCCGGCGTGCACAGCGAGCCGTACCAGCTGTACAATCTGGACGTGTTTGAGTACCTGCATGAGTCGCCGCTTGGACTATACAGGTTTACTCAACTGTCACTTGTGCTTCTTCCCGGTGTCCGCTCTTTTTCTTTTCCCCGCCCATCAACAGCCTCTCTCTGCGCCTCACCAGAGGCCCCGGCGTGCACAGCGAGCCGTACCGGCTGTACAACCTGGACGTGTTTGAGTAACTGCATGAGTCGCCCTTCGGGCTCTACTGAGTCTCCTCTTGTGCACCCCCATCCGTTTCCCCCGCCCTGTTCTCCTCTTTGTCACTCTCTCCCCTGCCTGTCAGCCTCTCTCTGCGTCCCACCAAGGGACCCGGCGTGCACAGTGAGCCGTACCGGCTGTACAATCTGGACGTGTTCGAGTACCTGCATGAGTCGCCGTTCGGGCTGTACGGCTCCATTCCCATGATGCTCGCTCACAGCGCCACGCGCACGGCCGGCATGTTCTGGCTGAATGCGGCTGAGATGTGGATCGATGTGCTGGCCAAGCCGGAGGACGTGACTGTACCGGAGGTGAGGTGAAGTGGTGGCAGATTCTCTGTCTGTGTTTTTGTTTGTTTGTTTGGCTCCCCCTCTTCAGGGGTCGTTCTGCTCTGTAGCATTCAGCAGCAGATGCCTACAATGCACTTCACGTCACACATTCCCTTTTCTCCACGCTCTCGCGTTTGAGTCAACCCCGAAGTCACCTTTTGATTCAACTCAAAACTCCCACCTTTTTGCCAACCAGGTGACGACGCACTGGATAGCGGAGAGCGGCATTGTCGACCTCTTCTTCTTCCTGGGCCCGTCCCCGGCTGGCGTGGTTCGGCAGTACACGGCAGTCACAGGAACCACAGCCATGCCGCAGCTATTTGCAGTGGCGTACCAGCAGTGCCGGTGGAACTACAAGGACGAGGCGGACGCTCTGGCTGTGGACGCTGGGTTCGATGAGCACGACATTCCGTACGACGTGCTGTGGCTTGACATTGAGCACACGGATGGCAAGAGGTGCGTGGATTCAGAGGGCACGGGATGAGAACAGGGCAGGATATGCTATGCATGATTAGATTAACATGACATCCTGCATGATGTGCTGTGGCTTGACATCGAGAGGTGTGATGTGCTGTGGCTTGACACGGATGGCAAGAGGTGAGTGGGTTGAGGTTGCGGGGAGGAATAAGGCAAGGAATGCTTTGGTAAGATATGTGTGGGGCGAGAGCATGGCATACTATGCAGATCAGATTCGTGGACAAGGGGCGAAAGATGGTCACCATAATGGGACCCGCACACAAAGCTAGGTGCCCAGGGGTGTCATCCTAATGGGAGGTGTGATTCTCATGTGTTTTGACTTCCACACCACGCGCCTCTCTCTTGCTTGTTTTGCCACCCCCATGCCTGCCTGCCTACCAGGTACATGACGTGGGACTCAACGCATTTCCCCCACCCGGCCGAAATGCAGCAGAAATTGGCCGCCAAGGGGCGCAAGATGGTCACGATCGTCGACCTGCATGTGAAGCCAGTTAGTGTCTGAGGTTTTGAGTCTCATGTGCTTATGCCATGCACCCATGCCTGCCTGCCGCTCAGATACATGACTTGGGACTCCACTCACTTCCCCCACCCAGCTGACATGCGGCACAAGTTTGCGGCCAAGGGGCGCAAGATGGTCACGATCGTCGACCCGCACGTGAAGCCAGTTAGATGTCTGAGGTTTTGATTCTCATGTTCTGATGCCATGCACCGCCCATTCCTGCCTGCCTGACAGGTACATGACGTGGGACTCCACTCACTTCCCCCATCCAGCCGAAATGCGGCACAAGTTCGCCGCCAAGGGCCGCAAGATGGTCACCATCGTGGACCAGCACGTGAAGCCAGCCTAGTGCCTGGAGTTTTGACTCTCATGTGCTTCTCTCTCCCTTGGTCTGCCATACACTTCCCATGCACTACCCTGCCCACACTCGCCCATACCTGCCCTTCAGGTACATGACGTGGGACTCCACTCACTTCCCTCACCCAGCTGAAATGCAGCACAAGTTCGCCGCCAAGGGCCGCAAGATGGTCACCATTGTCGACCCGCACGTGAAGCGCGACGACGGGTACTCTCTGCATAAGGAGGCGACTAATAAGGGGTACTACGTGAAGGACTCCAGCGGAAAGGACTACGACGGGTGGTGCTGGCCCGGCAGCAGCAGCTACTTGGACGTGCTCAGTCCCGAGATCCGTGACTGGTGGGCCGGCAAGTTTGCCTACTCCAGCTATGGCGGGTCGACGCCGAACCTGTACATCTGGAATGACATGAACGAGCCGTCTGTGTTCAACGGGCCTGAGGTGAGGAACGGGCCCTACATGAGAAGCGGGTTCGCTTTGGGCTAGCTGGCTTCAGCTGACTTGCGTTTCAGTGGAGCTGTGGTGAGATGAAACGGAATGGCTGGAGCTTGAGTTGAGAGGTGTGGGTTGTGCAAGCGGCAGCTGCAGCGGGCTGATGATCATTCCAGCTGGAAAGAGCAGGGCTGGGCGGGGCTGTCATCTCTTCCGTGCCCTCTCTCCCTCCCTCATTCCCCCCCCCTTCCTCCTTCGCTCCCCATCCCACCGCCCCTCACCAAAACTGGATGACGATGCCCTAGGACAATCTGCACTGGGGGGAAGTGGAGCACCGCAACGTGCACAACGCCTACGGCTGAGGCAATGTGGCGCCCCTTCCCCTCCACTTCCCCTCCCCTCCCCTTCCCCTCCCCTTCCCCTCCCCTTCCCCTCCCCTCCCTTTCCCCTCCCCTTCCCTCCCTCCCCTTCCCCTCCCCTCCCCTTCCCCTCCCCTTCCCCTCCCCTTCCCCTCCCTCCCCTTCCCCTCCCCTTCCCCTCCCCTTCCCTCCCTCCCCTTCCCCTCCCATTCCCCTCCCCTTCCCCTCCCCTCCCCTTCCCCTCCCCTCCCCTCCCCTTCCCCTCCCCTCCCCTTCCCCTCCCCTCCCCTTCCCCTCCCCTCCCCTTCCCCTCCCCTCCCCTTCCCCTCCCCTCTCCCTCCCCCTCCCCTCACGTTCCCCTCCCTTCCCCTCCCCTCCCCCTCCCCTCCCCTCCCCTCCCCCTCCCCTCCCCTCCCCTCCCCCTCCCCTCCCCTCCCCCTCCCCTCCCTTCACCCTCCCCTCCCCTTCCCCTCCCGTCACCTTCCCCTCCCCCTCCCCTCCCCTCCCCCTCCCCCTCCCCCTCCCCTTCCCCTCCCCTCCCCTCCCCTCCCCTCCCCCTCCCCCTTCCCCTCCCCTTCCCCTCCCCTCCCCTCCCCTCCCCTCCCTCCCTCCCTCCCCTCCCCTCCCCTCCCCTCCCCTCCCCTCCCATCCCTTCCCCCTTCCCCTCCCCTCACCCTCCCCTCCCCCTCCCCTCCCCTCCCCCTCCCCCCCCCCCCTTTTCCCCCCCACCAGTTGACGATGCCCAAGGACAATCAACAATACGGGGGGGTGGAGCACTGCGACGTGCACAGCGCCTGTGGCTGAGACGATTTATGTGGGCCCCGCCCCCCCCTCCCTCCGTCTTCCCCCCCTTCCCCACCCACCAGGTCACCATGCCGAAAGACAATCTGCACTATGGGGGCGTGGAGCACCGCGACGTGCACAACGCCTACGGCTACTACTACCACCTCGCCACCGCCCAGGGGCTCAAGATCCGCAACGGGCCGGGCAATCTGGACCGTCCGTTCGTGCTCTCCAGGGCCATCTTTGCGGGATCGCAGCGGGTGGGGCCCATCTGGACGGGTGACAACACGGCTGACTGGAACCACCTGAGGGTGTCCATTCCCATGCTGCTCAGTCTTGGATTGGCTGGCATGGGTTTCTCAGGTGTGTAGTTCTCAGGCTTGCAGTGCGGCTGTCAGGTGTTTAGTGCGGTTTTCAGGAACGGGAATATAAAGATATGCCATGCGGGATCGTCAGTTCAGCAAGGGGCCCCCCCATGTGGACGGGTGACAACACGGCTGACTGGAAGCACCTGAGGGTGTCGATTCCCATGCTGCTCAGCCTTGGGCTTGCTGGCATGGGGTTCTCAGGTATGGAAATATGAAGGGGCTGTTTAGGTGTGCGCCCCATGTGGACGGGTGACAACACGGCTGATTGGAACCACCTGAGGGTATCGATTTCCATGCTGCTTAGCCTTGGACCGGCTGGCATGGGGTCCTCAGGTGTGCAGTGCGGTTCCCAGGTGTGCTCATCAGGTGCGAAGATGTGTGACATGAGTTTTATTTACCTCCACCTACTATATTTTAGCAGGAGCAGACGCAAAAAGGTTCATTAACCATCTCAATGAGAAAAAACTCATACACGGACTCTTGAACCCGTCATCTCAATAGAATTCACACTCGCGCTCCTCCAACCGCCCTCCCTCCCTGCCCCTCGCACGCACTCCCTCCCTCCCTCCTGCCCTCTCCTGCCCCTCGCACGCACTCCCTCCCCCCTGCCCTCTCCTGCCCCCAGGTGCGGACGTGGGGGGGTTCTTTGGCAATCCGAATGCGGAGCTGCTGCTGAGGTGGTACCAGATGGGAGTCTTCTACCCCTTCTTCCGCGCCCACGCCCACCTCGACACCAAACGCCGCGAGCCCTGGCTCTTTGGGTATGGCTTAAAAAAAAAAAAAATCCTGTTGTTCTGTTAATGGTATTTGCCATTTTTATCTAATTGTGTCGCTCGATAATTCTTTCAAAAAGGAACCAAAATACAGAACAAAAATGAAACAAAAAAATCGCTGCACATGCATTGTGCACTACGCATGGCTGCCCTTTCTGATCCTCCCCCGCCACCCAGGCAGCGAGCCCTACACCTTGCACATCAGGGAGGCAGTGCGCGCGTGCTCTGCCCTGCTGCCTATCTCAAACCCGAAAATATTTGTGTTACCTGTGAGAATTCTCAAAAGTAACCCAAAAAAGTGCACGCGTGCTCTGCCCTGCTGCCTATCTCTGAACCCGAAAACCTTCCCCTCCCTCCCCTTCCCTCTCACATCCTCCTTCCTAATGCAGCGAGCCATACACCTCGCACATCCGGGAAGCAGTGCGCGCGCGCTACGCCCTGCTCCCCTACATCTACACGCACTTCCGCACCGCCTTCATGGCCGGCACGCCCCCCATGCTCCCTTACCCCTTCCTGTCTCCTTTCTCCCAAAGGCAGCGAGCCTTGCACTTCTCACATCAGGGAGGTGGTGAACACGCTCTATTTACTGCTGTTGCCCTACATCTACACCCTATTAACCACCCTCTCCTCCCTATCCCCGTCTCCCCCCCCCCCTTGCAGCGAGCCGTACACCTCACACATCCGGGAGGCGGTGCGCACGCGCTACGCACTGCTCCCCCACATCTACATGCAGTTCCGCACCGCCTTCACAGCCTGCATGCCCTTCATTACCCCTTTATTTCCCCGTTCCCCTTAATGCAGTGAGCCCTACACGCCGCACATCAGGGAAGCAGTGCGCACGAGCTACGCCCGCGCTGCTGCCCTACCTGTACACGCAGTTCTGCACCGCCTTCACAGCACATCCCCCATGCGCCCCTACCCCTTCCTTTGCCACATGCAGTGAGCCATACACGTCGCACATCAGGGAAGCAGTGCGCACGCGCTACGCGCTGCTGCCCTACCTGTACACGCAGTTCCGCACCGCCTTCACGGCCGGCACGCCCCCCATGCGCCCGCTGTGGTTCGAGTTTCCAGCCGACCCGAACCTCTTCACCCACCAGGACTCGTTTCTCCTGGGCCCATCTGTGCTTGTGCACCCGGTTACCGTGGAGGTAAGTAGGCATCCTGTTTGAGGCATGTCCCCCCATGCGCCCGCTGTGGTTCGAGTCCTCCTCCGACCCGAACCTCTTCACCCACCACGACTCGTTTCTTCTGGGACCTCCGTGCGCGTGCACCCGGTTACTGTGGAGGTGAGTTATTAACTCCCAGATGGGGTCCCATCGAGTTCCCCTCCCCTCCGTGCACCTCCCAGCTGCTTTTGAGGCGCCTCAAAAACCCATCGAGTTCCCCTCCCCTCCGTGCACCTCCCAGCTGCTTTCATCACTTCTGTTCTGCGCCTGGTTTTGGTCCAGGGGGGTTATCGAGTCGCCCCACTCCTCTCCTTGAATTTTCATCCCCTCTTTCCCCTCGCCTCCTCTCTTTTCTCTCTTCTCCCACCCTTCCCTTTTTCTGCTCCTTCTTCCCTTCCTTCCCATATCCTCGCCTCCCTCCTCTTTCCCCCCCCCCTTCCTTCCCGTTTCCCCCATTCTCCCCGCTTCTTGGACTTCAGGGCGCAACGTCAGTGAAGGTTTTGTTTCCGGGCAGCGAGTTCTGGTACGATTTGAAGACCGGGCAGCCGCACGCGAGTGGAGAGAAGGAGCTGCCTGTGTCTCTCTCAACGATGCCGGTGTTCCAGCGTGCCGGCTCCATCGTTCCCCGCAAGGACCGCGCGCGGCGGTCCAGCACACAGATGGGGAAGGACCCTTTCACACTGGTGAGTGGCGGGACGAGCCTTGCGCTCTGAGAGTGAGCACCTACATAGAAGAGAAGGGCCCTCTAGGCAGCCGCACGCGAGTGGGGAGAGGGAGATGGCTGTGTCTCTCTCGCGCCCGGCAAAGGCCGCGCGCGGCGGTCCAGCACACAGACGGAGAAGGGCCCTTTCACGCTGGTGAGTGAGCAGTGGAGGAGACAATGGTGCATAGGATTTTCCGTCACGCTGTGGAGAGGATTGCGGGGGAACGAGTGGATAAATGAAGGGTCCATGCGTGGTGGTGGGTGAGGGCAGCAGCCCTGGTGAGGTGAGGTCCGCGCAAGTGGAGAGATGAAGCTGCCCGTGTCTTTTAAGACGATGCTGGTCTTTTAGCGTGTTGGCTCCATTGTTCCCCGCAAGAGGACCCTTACATGCTTGTGAGCAGCACAGGAGTTGCAGAGCAGTAGAAGGACCCACTTGGGTGAATGGTGAGCGTTGAAAGGAGCCCTGCGCTCTAAAACTGATACTCCATTCTGACGTGTTTGAGAGGTAAACGAGAGGCGTGCTTACCCTTGACAGCAGAGGTGACTTTTGAGTCGACTCAAAAGTCACTCCCTTCTGACCTGTTGGAGAGGTAAATGAGTCATGGTTACCCTTGACAGTGCGCTTACCCATTGCATCGGCGCTGCTGTCAAGGCGCGCTTACCCTTCTCAGCAGCGCCCATGTAATGTTCTGAAACGTCTCAAAACATGCTGTCAAGTTGCGCTTACCCTTGTCAGCAGCGCCCATGCAATGCGAGGGCTGGGGCGCGTTTTGAGGCGCCTTCATAAGTCGTTCTGACCTGTTTGAGAGGTAGATTGATCATGGCTACCCTTGACAGCAGTGCGCTTGCAATGCGACGGCGAGGGCGCGCTCAACATCGGTGACAGCAAGTGCTGCATGCACTCAACCATCGACGACAGCAAGTGCTGCATGCACTCAACCATCGACAACAGCAAGTGCTGCATGCACTCAACCATCGACGACGGCAAGTCATGCACTCAACCATCGACGACGGCAAGTCATGCACTCAACCATCGACGACGGCAAAATCATGCACTTGCTTGCTAGAAGGGCGCCTTCATCCACCACTGCCGCCTGATTGCATTTCATCCCCTTCTCACTCCCCTCCCCCCCCCCATCAGGTCGTGGCTCTCAACAGCAGCATGTAAGCAGAGGGCGAGCTGTACATTCACGATGGAGAGCCGTACACATTCCGCTTCCTGATCGCGTTCAAATTCCGTCTTTCTTCTCTTTCCCATGGCAGGTCGTGGCTCTCAACAGCAGCATGGACGCAGAGGGCGAGCTGTACATTGACGACGCAAGTCCCACGCTTTCCACGTCCTGATTGCATTCGAATCCCTCCCTGGTTCCTCCCTTCTCCATTAGGTCGTGGCTCTAAACAGCAGCATGGACGCCGAGGGAGAGCTGTACATCGATGACGGCAAGTCGTACGCCTACGAGAAGGGAGCCTTCATCCACCGTCAATTTCTCTTCTCCAACGGCATCCTGCGCTCGCTCCCGCACCCCGATGACGTGGCGGCGTCCCATTCGCTGGGAGCGCAGCGGCAGGCGTTTGAGACGCCGTGTGTGGTGGAGCGCGTGGTGGTGTTTGGGCTGCCGGCTGATAAGCTGGCGAGGAGCCGAGAAGCAGTGGTAGAAGGGACAGGGGTGCGAGTGGAGGTGAGTCAGGAGAGGGTGTTTGGCGGGTATGGTTTGAGACGCCGTGTGTGGTCAGGAGAGCGTGCAGTGCGCCATAGTTTGGGTTTGAGACATTGGGGTGAGCGGGGGCTGATGTTTGGGCTGCCGGCTGATAAGCTGGCGAGGAGATGAGAAGCAGTGGTAGAAGGGACAGGGGTGCGAGTGGAGGTGAGTGGTTGAGAGTGGTTGGATGGTGTTTATCTGGGTTTGTTCTGGCGTGTGATGTGCTGCGGTTTGGGTTTGCGAGACCGTGTGTGGTGGAGTGGGTGGTTGAGAGGGTGGTGGAGTGGGTGGTGGAGTGGGTGGTGGAGTGGGTGGTTGAGAGGGTGGTGGAGTGGGTGGTGGAGTGGGTGGTGGAGTGGATGGTGGAGTGGGTAGTTGAGAGGGTGTTGGAGTGGGTGGTGGAGTGGGTGTTGGTGCGGGTGGAGTTGTTTGGGATGCCTCAGGAGAAGCTGGCGAGGAGCCGAGAAGCGCTGGTGGAGGGAATGGGGGTACAAATGGAGGTGGGTGAGGCGAGGTTGTTTGTTGGGTAGGATTTAGGCATACTGTGCTCATTATGTGCCATGATGTGCTGCTGGGCTTTCCATGGTTTGTACTGTATGCCCTGAGAATCGTGGTGCCTGTGGTCTTCCTCCTTCCACACAAATTTCTTCCACCCACCCTCTCCTTCCCACCCTCTCCTTCCTACCCTCTCCACCCCATCCTCTCCACCCCACCCTCTCCACCCCATCCTCTCCACCCCACCCTCTCCACCCCATCCTCTCCATCCATCTCATGGGAGTGGGCCGTGAGGCCAGGCTGCAGTTCTTCGGCAACAGTGCCCTCCTCATTTCTTCAACAACTCATTATCATCATCTACCCTCTGCTCCTTCCATCTGCAATCCAATCCTCTCCCTCCATCTCCAACCCTCCTCTTCTCATTTCGCGTTCTCTCCTTCCTTTCGACGCCTACCCTCACAGCACACCTGCTTGCAGGATGAGGCAGGCCCGGCAGCATGGCTGCGTCTAGGAATGCTCTCCCTTCATTCTCATCACCAATGCTCTTGCATGTCCACTCCATTTCCCTCCCACCCTCGTGGCATGTCTGCTCGCAGGAGGAGGTCGGTCCGGCATGGCTGCGACCAGGAGTGCCCTCCTCAGTGCTCGTGGTCAGAGCGCCACGTGTGCCTATCGCCTCTGATTGGTCCATCAAGATCTTTGATGCATGAAAGAGCGCATTTGGTTGAACATTGCGGATTGACTCTTGACGTGTGTAGAATCTAAGGGTACATTCCCGGAGCCCGTCACAAAAGCCTCAGGTCTCAAAGGATGAGATAAAGTGCGGTGGAAACGTTCTATACTTCAGCGTAATGTGGTGTAGAGCGGTACAATGATATTGTGATGCCTAACTAAAATGAAGACATGTCTTCGCAGGGCTCCGGTATACATTCGAAAGGAGGGGTTCAAAATCTTTAGGAACTTGAAAAGTTGCCCCAAAATCGTGAGGCTGTAAGGAAAATTCCTTTTCCTTACTTCGCGTCCCCACTCAGCGTGTACACCACTGTAGCACCACAGTCAGCACCGTTACCACTCGCAACCCTCGCACCGACAAATCCCCCCGCCAACTTCGTGTTGAGAATATGTTTGTATGCTTTTATTATAAGTGCACTGTTCGAAGTGTGTTTACAGGGGCTCGCCATAGCGAGGGAGTTGAACCTGGTGGCGAGTCAACGGGCCGCAACCGAACACAGCGGTTGCGACCCGCGTGGCAGCTCAAGAGTCGAATCGACAGCAGGAGTCATCGTCTACAGTACGCGAAACTGACCTGTGGGGCGCAGCAGGATACCGCGCCCTTGCCGAAGCTGAAAAGTCTCGCCAGCGCGACTGTAACAAGGCAACCCAAGCGACGCAGCGCAACTGTTATACAGTTGCGCCTTGGTAACTGTTTGCCCTATGCGTTTGCTACCGTCTCCCCCCGGATATAAGCGCCACCCTAGGATAAGCGCCTGGCGCTTCTAATTGGCATATGGCGCTTATATCCCCTCCTCGATTATAAGCGCACCCCTTGAAAAAACTTGTTTTATTATAAGCGCACGTAAACTTTAAAATTTGAAATGTGTTCAAAAAGCTGTAACGATTTTTACTTTAGCAGGCGGATATGTTGCAGATTCGGTTCCCTTCACATTCGGACCCTGCACTGGATGCGGGTCCAGTCAGCAGGACCTGTCAGGAGCTGGATGTGAGTCAGATTGGGTGTATCTCCCAGCGCGCGCGAGAATTTCACAGACGATCCCATGTAACTTCGACTCGATTGAAAAGGCAAGCACGAGACCTACAGTTTGGTGTTAAAAGATATAAAAAAATATGTATGTCATTTTATAAACGCCGGCGCTTATAAATTTACTCGATTATAAGCCCACCCCCATGAAAAAACCTGTTTTATTATTGCCCCCCATGGGGGTATATCCGTGGGGAGACGGTATATAACAGAATGTAATGCCTTGCTCATATTACACAATTCCCAAGCTTGTGTCCGGCCTACCCTCGGCCGCTGCTTTGGCACCACGTTACAAGCCAGGATGTTACAATCCCAAGTGGGACTTAGCAAAGGATCGCTCAGGGTTGATCACGGAGTAGTGTTGCAGCGGAAGTTTGAATCTCAGGTCAGAGTGAATGTAAATGACTGAGTTGATAATAGCATGCATACATCGAGTTTATATAAGAGTACAAGGGAATACGAAAGGACCTAGACTAGCCATGTACTCTAAAGGGTACATTCCCTTATTACAACTGAATTCAGAAACCGTGCGGCGCGGGAACCCGTTCGAAACCTGTTCCCGCTCTTTTCACTTCAAATGTTTCTGCCTGCATCGGTCTTGGTCTGACGGTTGCTGCGTCGCTTCGGCTCTTCTGACTCCTCAACTTCGTTCTCGGTAGAGTCGGCTCCTGCAGCATACAGGAATGCCTTCTCATAAAACTTCACATCGTAACACTCCCCTTCATTCCTGGGTGCGGGTAGAGCTGACTCGCTTGACTACTCCGATGAGATCAGAGCAGTGCTTATACTGCTGACGTGGCAGGCGCTTGGTGAAGAAGTCTGTTGTCATCTCAGTGGTCGGGCAGTAAGCGAGGTCCACTTTGCCTTGGTCGATTTCGTCCTTGACAAAAAAGTACCGAAGTGCGATGTGCTTTGTGCGGTTCACGAATCCTGGCTTGTTCGCGATTTTGATGGCACTCTGGTTGTCACAGTGAAGGCGAAAGGTAGGCGAGTTGGAATTTTTGCCTCCTCCAGCAGCTCCTGCAGGTACAGGCCTTCGCGAACTGCTGATGTCGCGGCGATGTATTTTGCTTCAGCTGATGACAGGGCAACCAGCTCCTGCTTCTGGGAGTTCCAGGAGATTGGTCTAGTTGGTTCCAGACGAAAAACGAAGCCGGTTGGGGACCGTCGATTTGCAGGATCAGCTGTGTGGTCTGCGTACACGTAGCCGTTGAGGTTGAAGGAGGTCGTCGTAAGCGTGGAGTAGGAGAGCCCGATGTCAGGTGTGGAGATGAAGTACTGCAGGGCGCGCTCCAAGTCCAGCTGGTTCTCAGCTACTGGCTTGCGAGAGTACTGCGCCAGTTGGCTAGCGATGTACGAGAGGTCGGGTCGGCAGGTGACAGAGGCGAATAGCAGGCACCCCAACTTCTGCTGGTACATTTGTAGTCCTGCGGGCGACAGAGGTTTGTTGTCTGGTTTGTAGTTGGTGCTCGGGCTGCGGTAGGGAGTTGAGAGTGGTGCGGGTGAGATGTTGAAGCGTTCCCCCAGCTGCTCTGCGTACTTGGAGGCTGACAGATGAATTGCTTCTGGCGCGTAAGTGATGTTTAACCCCAAAAACTGCTTTACTTCGAGGTTGATGGTGATGTCCACACGTTGCGCCAGGTTCTCCTGAAACTGGTCGAGGAGTTTGTTGCAGGTCCCCGTGTACAGCAGGTCGTCTATGTAGACTGTCAGGAGGATGTAATCGCCGCTGAAGTGGAGGCGATACATTCCCGGGTCGTGTGGGAGTTGTTTGAAGCCGATTTCGAGGAGGATTTTGTGCAGATGCTGCTGCCAGAGTTGGGGGGCCTGTTTGATCCCGTAGAGTGACTTCTTCAGTTGACAGACCCTGGGATCACCTTCTCCGTAGGTGTGCGGCTGCTCCACAAAGATGGTGGTATCCACCAACGCGTACAGAAACGCGTTCTTCACGTCGATCTGTCGCAGTGGTAGGTGCTTCGCGGCAGCAATAGCGAGTAGAATCCGGACCGAGGTATGGCGACTGACGGGAGCGAAGGTCTGATCGAAGTCTATGCCGTGACACTGGTTGTACCCGCGTACGACCCAACGTGCTTTGAAGCGCTCAATAGTGCCGTCAGCGTTAGTTTTGAGACGTAAGACCCATTTCCCGCTTAGCACCCTCCTCCCCTTCACTGCTGCACGATCGACTAGAACCCAAGTGTCGCGCGATTCCAGTGCTTTCAGTTCCGCATCCATCGCAGCACGCCACTCCTTGGCGTGTGGGCCGGTTAGCGCCTGGTGAGGGTTCTTAGGTTCCACGGTCCGCGCGAGAGTAGAGACGGACGTGTGCAGGCCAAGAAGTTGAAGGCCTGACACGTTGGTGGTGTCTGCGTTGGTGGGGACTTCAAACACGTCGTCATCTCCGCTCTCGTAGCCGGGTGGTGCGATGCTTGGTTCTGTCTGGCGCCGTGATGGTCCTGGCGCAGGGTCGTCATCGCTGTCATCGTCATCGTCGTCGCGCGGGCGAGGGGGGATGCTGGGATGTTCGTCGGTGTCGTCGCGGTCCAGAACTGCTGCTGCTGCTTCATCTTCAGGGGTCGCGAAGCTGCGGCCGCTGTTGGTGTAGGCGCGTGCCTGGTTACGGCGTTCGTCCTCGATCCACCGCGTCAAGGTGAGCCGTTCGTAGAAAAGAATGTCACGCGCAGGGACAATTTCCTGATTGTCCATGTCAAGGATGAGCCATCCTTTGTGCTCGTGGCTGAGTCCTAGATGAACTCCCCAGCGTGCACGATGAACGAACTTGCCGATTGTGGCCGAAGTGGGCCGATACTGCACCATGCACCCCCAAACCCTCAGCATGGAGGGATCTCCCCTTGAACCGGTCCACTTCATGTGGGGTGACAGGTTATCCCTGTTGGCGGTGGTGGAAAGGAGGTTGTGCAGGCGCACCGCGTGATTCATGGCGTACGGCCAAAATTTCTTTGGCAGGCCGGACTGGCTCATGATGGCGCGAACTTTATTCATGAGGGTCCGATTGACCCGCTTAGCAAAGCCTTGCTGTTGGTGAGCATAGGGAAGGGAAATCTCATGCTTAATCCCCTTCTCGGTGAGCACGCTCTCCAGTTCAAGGACCTAGACTAGCCATGTACTCTAAGGGGTACATTCCCTTATTACAACTGAATTCAGAAACCGTGCGGCGCGGGAACCCGTTCGAAACCTGTTCCCGCTCTTTTCACTTCAAATGTTTCTGCCTGCATCGGTCTTGGTCTGACGGTTGCTGCGTCGCTTCGGCTCTTCTGACTCCTCAACTTCGTTCTCGGTAGAGTCGGCTCCTGCAGCATACAGGAATGCCTTCTCATAAAACTTCACATCGTAACACAGGAGAGCTACCTCTGCGTGACCAATAGCCCCGCCGTAGGGACGTCGTTAATTCCTAGAGCTTCCGCTGCGCTCTAGCGACTTCTTATTTCCAACACTTCGCACATCGCACCCCGACCTCACGGCTCGGCGAGTAACCCGCGCTCCGGGCCTCCGTTTCGACATTTTCCCCAACCTCTGTCCCAGGCCCGTCGCGGGACAACCACAGTCCATTACCGTTACCAATATAGTTTTGCTATATATTCTTCGCTCATGCCTTCGCTCATTCTACTCTTGCTTCGATAGTGCAATTCTCGCTCGCTCACTCAATTGCACTCGTAACACTTGGTATTCAGAGCCTACGATCTCTTCTCGGACCGCACCCACACCTTCGCTTCCTAACTAGTTCAATTTTGGGGGGGGGTAGATGTCTCTCAGCGACACAGCACCGCCGCTCGTAGTGCTCTCTCGTAAGCACGCACGGCCACGACCGAGGCTCTCGCTGAGCTCGCCCGACACCCCCGCCATGGCCGAATTCACGCTCGTGACGTTGTCGCAGGAGTAGCTTGACCGTCTAGTGCGCCAAGTTGAAGAATCGGCGCTCGAAATTGCGACGCTCACGGCGGAACGTGTCTCCGCGCGTCAGCAATCCACGGTGAATACTCCAACGCCACCACACGCACCGACAAATGCGTCTGCACAATCGGACGAGCCGATCGTCATTTTGTCCGGCACACCAACACAACACGACAGCGTGGTACAGCGCTCAGGTGCAGCCAGTGATGGCGCCGCCCAGCCGATGCCTGGCATGGGAGGGAACAGGGTCGCACCAAGCCCGCGGGAGCCTCGTGAAGCCCGTCGGCACGTGGAGTTCGCGGCGACAAGAGGCGAACAGGCCATTATGGCACCAATGCCACTCAAGCCGCAATGCCCGCTCTGCTTCGACCCAAGCCAGCGTGGAGGTCCGATGGTTCAGTCGTGGGTCTTCACGATGAACGTCTTCTTCGACGCGAATTACGTCGAGTCGAACGCAGCGAAGATCCGATATGACGTCTCCCTGCTGAGGGGCCCCGCCATGGACTGGTGGCGAGTCATCGTGACGTCGCCACGCGCCTACGAGCCACCGTCGCAAGAGGAAGGGCCCACGGGTCCAGCTGTCACTTGGAGTTCATTCTCCAAAACCGCCCAATACAGCACGTGGGATGCGTGGTGCGCAGGGCTTCGGGCGCGCTTCGAGCCGATCGCGACTTCTATTTCGGCGCGTCAGAGACTGCGTACTTGGCGGCAACTCGGGTCGATTCAAGACTATTCGAGTGGTTTTCTCGCATTATGCGAACTAGTCGGCTACATGCACGAAGCGGAGCGGGTGGACCTTTTCGTCGGAGGGCTGAAACCGGACATCTCGCACGAGATCATGCTACGCGGGCTCTCGAACTTCAACGAGATTCTCGCGCTCGCCGAGAAAATCAACATTTTGCGCCATCCGAGACCAGGGTCCTACTACGGACATCGTCCTCGGGGACCGATCGAGCACGCCACCGTACATGCCGTTGCGACGAATGCAGCTGCCGCGCCGTTTAAGGGGCGCTGCTTTGCTCGCAACAGGCCGGGCCATCGCAAGAGTGAATGCCCAGAGGAGCTGAGGCGCCGCGGAGCAGAGCAGGGGAGGGAGTCTCCAAGGCAGGGAAACGCCAGCATTCAGTAGGAATCGGGCTAACTACTGACGAGACTGCCTGCTCACTCAACCCCACCGACCCTCACCGAGTCATAGTACCGATTCATGCTATCGATCGGGCTCGGACGAATAAGGAGGGTACATCGACGGATTGCCCGGTATTTATCCACGGGAAAATACAGGGAGCAGCAGTGAAGATTTTTATCGACGGAGGAGCAAGTCACAGTTTAGTTAATACCGCAACCGCACGCAGATTGCAACTATCACTTAGCCGTTGTTTACCTGAGATAGATGCACGCTCAGTTGACGGCACGCCACTGGCCATACGGGAAAGGGTGGAGAGAGTCAAAGTCCGCTGCGGGGGAAATTTCGGATTTACACAGAAAATGCTCACGACGACACTCGATGGGCACGACATTTTACTAGGACGTGATTGGTTGCGACGGTATAAGCCGCGAATTGAGTGGACGACGGGTAGCTGCACTGTGCGAAGTAGCGGTAACTGGGTTGAGCTACCTCGCTGGCAGTCGCGCGAGTCTTCAACGGTACGCGTCAACGCCGTCACCATGAAACGGGCTGTCGCTGCTGGGGCTGATGTGTACGCAGTAGACATTTCAGTGGTAGAAGGAGCAGAGCAGCCGAGTGATTTCAAGAAACTGCTGGCAGCAGTACCGCACGAACTACAGGAACTATTGGAACGATACCCCTGGATTTTTCCCGACGACTTACCGGAAGGACTGCCACCTCAGCGAGCACATGACCACCGAATAGAATTAGAACCGGGGGCACAGCCAACTGTACCGCGACTGTTCAGACTGACACAGCCCGAGCTCGACGAACTGAGGAAGCAATTAGATTACTTGTTAGAGAAGAAATTAATCCGACCGAGCTCGTCACCGTTCGCCGCACCGATACTGTTTCGCATGTGCATCGATTACCGAGCGCTCAACAGGGTAACAGTCAAGTCACGGTACCCCATTCCCCGCGCCGACGAACTGATCGACCAACTGCAAAGAGCACGGGTTTTTTTCGAAAATAGATTTACGGGGAGGTTACTGTCAGAATGTTATCTTATGCTCTAGCCTGTAGTGGGGTGCTCTATAGCAAGTACAACCCTTCTAGGGTTTTGCTATTTGTATCCTCATTCTTGCTAGTGCAACCCTCTTCTCTCTTCTAATTTTCACATGCTATCAGAGCAGGTCGATCCCCTTGGATTGATCCTGTGGGTGGGCTTACCACCTCCTTGCTTCCGCTGCAACTACTACCACTACTCTCTGAGCCGCACGCCCCGTGGCGTGCGGCAGTTTTTTCTTCCCGCCGTGCGCCCCGAGGCGCGCGGCGGGCTTCTGCCCCGTCGTTCGGCGCGTCGCCCTCTGGAGGCGCCGCGACGGGCGACGGGGACCCACGCGTCGCCCCCCGTCGCCCGTCGTGGCCTGCGCGCGGCCCGTACAGGCAGCGCGCGGCCCGTACGGGCTGCGCCAGGCCCGCGCGCGACCCGTACGGGCGGCGCCAGGCCCGCGCGCGGCCCGTATGGACGGCGCCAGGCCCGCGCGCGGCTCGGGCCGCCTGCGCGCGGCTCGGGCGTCTGTACCAGGCCCGTGGTGAGCCCGTTCCTCGCTGCCCCTCCCCTCCCCGCTGTCCCCCAGTGCTTCTACTGGCGCCCCACCCCTCCTACTCCCCATTCTCTTGAATTAGGGTTTGGGGGTGAGGGGTATGGGGGTGACTTCACTCTGTACCGTTCCCTGCTCCTCCTCCTCCTCCGTCTCCTTGTGCTGCAGCTGCCGCTGAGGGGGGGTGGACGTGTTGGAGCCGGTGGAGTGGTACTAAGGGGGGGTGAAGGGGGAGTGGAGCTAGCGGTGTAGCAGCGGGTGTGTGCCAGGGGGAGTGGGATAGTTTGGGGGAAGCTGAATGGAGGTTGCCATCGTGTCGCAAGCAGCACCTGTAGTACGGGGAGTTGCTCCGGTATGCCATTCGTAGCCAGCTGTGCCAGCCGCCCGTGGGTCCGTTGCTCGTCTGCCGCTACTTTAGCCGCGGGGCCAGTTACTCCAGTATTCCGGAGCGTTGTTCCGGTAGCCGCTGTGCCAGTGTGCCTCCTGTTGCCCGTGTGTCTGCAGCTTCATCCGTCGCCTCCTATCTCCTCTCCTCTCACTCTCTCTCCTCCTCCTCACTTGCCCGTTGTGACTACCACTAGCTTTGCTCATAATTGTGAACTTTAAACTATTGCTTCTTGAACTTGTGCTCAGAATGTGTGGTGACATTGTGATCCACCTTGAGCTTGTACTGCTTTGCTTGCTCTGCGGATTACACCCCACTTTGGCTATGGGGGTGTGTCAGAATGTTATCTTATGCTCTAGCCTGTAGTGGGGTGCTCTATAGCGAGTACAACCCTTCTAGGGTTTTGCTATTTGTATCCTCATTCTTGCTAGTGCAACCCTCTTCTCTCTTCTAATTTTCACAGTTACCATCAGATTAGGGTCGAACCATCGGACTGCGCCAAAACAGCTTTCCGGACTAGGTACGGGTCATTCGAGTACACCGTGATGCCTTTCGGGCTGACCAATGCACTAGCGACATTTCAGATGATCATGAACGAGGCGTTTAGGCCACTTTTAGATAATGCATGATAGTTTACCTCGACGACATCCTCGTCTACAGTCGCGACAAGCAGCAGCACTTAGCAGATCTGGAAGCAGTGTTTAAGATTTTAGACGAGCATCGACTACTGACTAAGGGTTCCAAGTGTGAGTTTTTTCAGAACCGGCTAGAGTTTTTGGGGCACGTTATTTCGGAGGCTGGGGTCGAAATTGACCCAAAGAAGTTAGACACGGTGAAAGCCTGGCACCCCCCGACGAATATTACGGAACTACAAAGCTTTTTGGGGTTCGTCAATTACGTGCGTCGGTTCGTCCCCGACAAGGCACGGTTAACAGCGCCGCTGACGGACTTGTTACGTAAGGGGGTCGCTTTTACGTGGGGGGAGAAAGAGCATGCTGCCTTCTCTGCCCTGAAAAATGTTTTCTGTTCACCACACGTCCTGCGCATCGCCGACCCACACCGCCCATTCGAAGTCGTTACCGACGCAAGCGACATCGCCATCAGAGCCAAACTACTACAGGACTTCGGCAACGGCCTACAGCCCATCGCATATGAGTCACGAAAACTGCATCCGCTCGAGAAAAATTACCCGATACACGACCGCGAAATGCTTGCGATTGTGCACGCGTTAAAAGTGTGGCGCTGTTACTTGACCGGCGCAGACGTGACAGTACGGACAAGCCATAAATCACTACAGTACCTCCGCGCACAGCCACACCTCAACCCACGAGAGATTCGCTGGCTCGACTTTCTCGAGTCCAATTTTCAATACACGGTCACCTACAAAAAGGGAGCCTCGAACATCGCCGACTCATTGACTCGCCCCACTGCCCAGATCCATGCGATACTACTCGCCCAGACAAGCCCACTACTGACATGCCTATTCACCCACGGGTACCAAACGGATCCATTCTTCACAGGAGGAAATTCGCAGCAGTTCGCAGCAGCAAAATGAGTCTATTACGTAAAAGCCGGGACCGACCGCATCTGGGTACCAGGGTACACACTGCTACGGGAATTACTGTTACAGGAGGCACACGACGGAGTTACCCCAGGGCATTTCGGAGTAGAGAAAACACGGCAGCAGCTACACCAGTATTATTACTGGCCCGAGATGTAGACCGACGTACAACGACACGTGGCATCGTGTCCCACTTGCCAGCTCATGAAATCATCGCGGAAGCGGCCGGTAGGACAGTTGCAGCCGATACCACCCCCGGAGCGTGCTTGGCAGCAGGTGACGATGGACTTCGACACGGGGTTACCGGCCGGGGCGAGTGGGAACGACGGGATCCTGGTCGCCGTCGATCGACTGACGAAAATGACACATTTCGCAGCCTGCAAAAAATCGATCACAACCGAAGAAACAGCTCGACTCCTCATCTTCACCGTCGTTCGAATGCACGAGATACCATCAGCAATCATCAGCGACCGCGACACAAAATTCACCAGCAACTTCTGGCGGAACCTGTGGCAGCAGTTCGGCACGCGACTACAGTTCAGTTCTTCGTACCACCCCGAAACCGACGGACAGACAGAACGGACAAATCAGACTATGGAGCAACTCATCCGAGCCACGTGCGACGACCCAACCACCTGGGAACAGTAGCTGCCACTCATTGAATTCGCACACAACAACTCACCATCCGCCACGACCCAACAGTCGCCTTTGCCTTCTCCTCCTGCTTCCTCGCTTCCTGCTCTTGCCGACCCGGAGTCGGACTCTCTTCGTGCTGCCAGTCCTACTGTCACGCGTCTCCTTGCTACTGCTGTCACTGACCCTTCCTTCGAGTCGTCTACTGTGTCTGCCCTTGTCACTGAGCTTGTCGACTTTGCTGCTCGCTGTCGTCTAGACTACGCTGCCAGTCTTGTCGCTGAGTCTGAGTCTGCCTGTCCTCCGTCCGTCGGGGGTGAGTGTGCCCTCGGCACGGACGTCCTTGAGGACAGGCAGGAGGAGTTCCAGTGTCTGGCTGCCGCTTCACCTCATCTCGCGTCTGTACTGCTAGCCCCTGAGGGAGACCCGGATGCACCAGACATCCCGACTCCGCGCTCTTACGCGGAGGCGATAGAGGGTCCCTACTCCTCTCAGTGGCAGGCAGCTATGGATGCAGAGATGGCTTCCTGGAAGTCCACAGGCACCTACGTTGACGCTGTTCCCCCTCCTGGGGCGAACATCGTCAGTGGCATGTGGATTTTCAGGGTGAAGCGGCCGCCGGGTTCACCGCCTGTCTTCAAGGCGCGTTACGTGGCTCGTGGCTTCAGTCAGCGGCAGGGGGTTGACTACTTTCAGACCTTCTCCCCCACCCCGAAGATGACTACTCTTCGGGTTCTGCTGCACGTTGCTGCTCACCGTGACTACGAGCTGCACTCTCTCGACTTCAGCACAGCTTTCTTGCAGGGCAGTCTGCACGAGGAGATCTGGCTGCGTCGCCCACCTGGCTTCACTGGGTCTTTCCCTCCTGGTACCCAGTGGAGTCTCCGGCGTCCAGTCTACGGTCTCCGCCAGGCGCCACGTGAGTGGCACGACACACTGAGGACTACGCTCGCGGCACTTGGGTTTGCTCCGTCTACTGCCGACCCGTCGCTGTTTCTGCGCACCGACACCTCTCTGCCGCCGTTCTACATCCTCGTGTACATCGACGACTTGGTCTTTGCCACAGCTGACACTGCTGGACTCGCCTACGTGAAGTCCGAGCTGCAGAAGAGACACACATGCACTGACCTGGGTGAACTGCGTAGCTACCTTGGCTTGCAGATCACCCGGGACAGAGCGCGCCGCACCATTACCCTGACTCAGTCACACATGGTGCAGCAGGTCCTTCAGCGCTTCGGCTTCACGTACTCCTCGCCTCAGGCCACTCCTCTGCCTACTCGCCACTCACTCTCAGTTCTGCCTTCGGATGAGTCCGTAGAGTCGAGTGGCCCGTTTGCAGAGCTTGTTGGCTGCCTCATGTACCTGATGACCTGCACACGTCCTGACCTTGCATACCCTCTTAGCATTCTCGCACGCTATGTTGCTCCTGGGAGACACCGACCAAAGCACATGGCTGCAGCGAAGAGGGTGTTGCGCTACTTGTGCAGCACGTCGGGCATGGGGCTTGTGCTTGGAGGGCGCAGTCCAGTGGTCCTCACTGGGCACGCAGACGCTTCTTGGGCTGACGACCAGGCTACGCAGCGGTCGTCACAGGGTTACACCTTCAGCCTTGGTTCCGGCTCTGTTTCGTGGCGGGCTACCCGCTCGTCTTCTGTTCTCGGCTCCAGTTGTGAGGCTGAGATCTACGCTGGGGCTATGGCTGCGCAGGAGTTACGTTGGCTCACCTACCTGCTGACCGACCTTGGAGAGCAGCCTCGTTCTCCTCCAGTCCTGTACGTAGACAACAAGGCCATGCTGGCCTTGTGTCGAGAGCAGCGACTGGAGCACAGAACGAAGCACATTGCTCTCCGCTACTTTCTTGCTCGTGAGCTACAGCAGCGTGGACAGTTGCGACTTGCGTACGTGGCCTCTAAGGCCAACACTGCTGATGTCTTCACCAAGGCACTTGCGCCTTGTGATCATCAGCGTTGTTGCACGCAGTTGGGTCTTGTGCCTGTCTTGCCTCACTTGCTCTCCTCTTGACCTTGCTTGTACCTTCGCCCATATATACTCTTGTTCTTGCTTGTTTGCCTCTTGTATATCTCTATATATGATCTTGCATGTGAACTGGCCTTCTGGCCTTTGAACTTGTGCTCGGAATGCGTGGTGACTTTGTGATCCACCCTGAGCTTTGCTTTGCTTTGCTTGACTGGTCTTGTGACCCCTTGTTCTCCCCCACTTTGCCTATGGGGGTGTGTCAGAACATATAGCTTACTTGTTTCTGTAGGCTATAGTGGGGTATCCCATAAGGGGTACAACCCAATCAGGGTTTCCTATTTGTACTCACTTCGTTCATAGTCATTTCATTCTCGTTCACTTCTTCTCACTTTTTACCTGAACTACGAACAAGACCCGACATTACCCATGACCCCGAATCCCGTCAACCCGGTGCCACGAGCACAACAATTTGCTGAAATTTTACAAGCAGCACGGACCCGGGCAGCAGACACAATAAAAAAAAATCGAACATCATCGCTAAACGCAACGCCGACCGCCACTGCCGACCCGGCTGACCCCGTCGCCTACCCCGGCGACCCCGACGCCGCCCTTCCCGACCCGGCCCCGCCTCTGCTGGCCCCGTCGCCTACCCCTGCGGCCCCGGCGCTGCCCTTCCCGGCCCCGGCGCCACCTCTGCTGGCCCCGACGCCGCCCTTACCGGCCTCAGCGCCGCCTCTACTGGCCCCGTCGCCTACCTCTTCGGCCCCGGCGCCGCCATTCCCGGCCCCAGCGCCGCCTCTGCTGGCCCCGTCGCCGCTCCACCCGGCCCCGCCGCCGTCCCCAAGCGGCCCCGCCGTCACCACCGAGCCGCCGGCGCTGCCGAGCTGCTACCGAGCCGCCCGAGCCGCAGCGCCACCTGAGCCGCCCGAGCCGCCGAGTCGCCGAACCGCCGAGCTGCAGTTGCTGCCGAGCCGCCGTACCACCGAGCCGCCCGAGCCGCCCGAGCCGCCGAGTCGCCGAGCCGCAGTTGCCGCAGAGCCGCCCGAGTCGCCCGAGCCGCCGAGCCGCAATTGCTGCCGAGCCGCCGTGCCGCCGAGCCGCCCGAGCGGCCCGCACCGCCGAGTTGCCGAGTCGCCGGGTCGCCGAGCCTGCTCTTCCCACCACTGGTGAGCCCCTGCCCTGCTAGCGCGCTGCCCGCCGCTTGCTTACCTGCCTTTCGGCCTGCCTGGCTGCCTGCCTTACTTCTGCTACTCCTGCTCCTGCTTCTACTGGCGGAGCCAGATGCAGCCCCAGCGACGTCCGTGTGAGTCCCTCACGCCCCAGCAGCTGCGTGAGTGGTACGCTGGTTGGGGTTGTAGGGGTGGCGGCGCTGCTACTGCTACCACTACTGCTGCTGCTACTACTGGCGGCGGCCAGATGCAGCTCCAGCGACGCCCACGCGCGTCTCTCACGCCCCAGTAGCTTAGTGAGTGGTACGCTCAGAGTAGAGGGTCTCTTAGTTCTGTTCGCTGCTCTTACGTGATTCGCACTGGTGCTCGGACTGGTCAGCCTTGTGGGACACCTAGTCACACATAGTCCCGCTGCTTCGCCTGTCTGAGCGACGCCTGGCGTACCGAGTTTGGCGACGAGGCTGAGCTCCCCGACTGGGTGGAGTTACTTGGACAGAGGGTAGATATATTTGCTCTTGACTATGATGCTATTCTCACAGCCATGTATGCATTGCCTACTAGTGCTGACCGTGCCGGTCACCTGTGCGTACCGCCTGACCCGGGTATAGAGCCTGCTGCTCTAGCTGCTGGTGACGCTGCTGCTCTGGGTGCTAGTGAGTCTCCTGCTCCAGGTACAGGTGCTGCTGCTGCTCTAGGTGATAGTGAGTCTGCTTCCTCAGGTGCGGGTGAGTCTGCTCTCTCAGGTACCGCGTCGGCTCCGGCCTCTCACACCTTCACTCTTGACTCGGGGGCTTCCCGCTCCTTCTTTCGAGACCGCACCACACTCACGTCGCTTGGTCGGCCAGTTGCAGTCTCTCTGGCAGACCCCTCTAGGGGTCCTGTCCTTGCTCACTTCTCCACTGTCCTCCCGTGTCCGGCGGCCCCCTCTGGCACCCTGTCTGGTCTTTACCTCCCCTCGTTCTCTACGAACTTGGTGAGTGGTGCTGACCTACAGGATGCGGGGGTTCACCAGTTCACTCCTGCGAGTCAGCGGGTGACCCACTGCACGGACGCTCGGACAGGCCGACACCTGGCCACGTTTACACGTCCGCCGGGGTCGAGCCTGTACACGCTGACCACTGCGTCTCCTCCAGTCACTGCGTCTGGTCAGGTAGCTGCGTCGGGTCCGGTGTTTGCTGCAGCGTCCAGGTCTGGTCCTGAGTCTTCCCCCTGCTCGTGTCGTCTCCTGTCTCACGAGACTCTCCTCTGGCACCACCGCCTTGGTCACCCCTCCCTGCTTCGTCTCCGAAGCATGGCCTCCCGTGTCCTTGTCTCTGGTCTTCCCCGGTCCCTCCCTCCCCTTCCTCCGAGGCCTGGCCCTACCTGCGTCCCCTGTGTCGAGTGGCGGCAGCGGGCTGCCCCTCACTCCTCTCAGTTTCCTCCGACAGAGGCCCCGCTGCAGACGCTTCACATGGACGTGTGGGGCCCGGCCCGCGTCCGTGGACAGGGTCACGAGCGCTACTTCCTGCTGGTGGTTGACGACTACTCGCGTTACACCACAGTCTTCCCCTTGCGCAGCAAGGGTGATGTCACTGAGGTGTTGATCGACTGGATCCGCGCAGCTCGTCTCCAGCTCAGGCGGAGCTTCAGCTCGGACTTTCCTGTTCTGCGTCTGCACTCGGACAGAGGCGGAGAGTTCTCCTCTGGCCTTCTGCGAGCCTACTGTCGTGCACGAGGCATCCGCCAGACCTTCACGCTTCCGGACTCTCCACAGCAAAATGGGATTGCTGAGCGCCGCATTGGCATGGTCATGGACGTCGCCCGTACGTCCATGATGCATGCGGCTGCCCCCCATTTTCTGTGGCCGTTTGCGGTCCGGTACGCGGCGCATCAGATCAACCTTCACCCCAGGGTCTCCATGCCGGAGACCTCCCCAGCTTTGCTATGGATGGGGAAGGTTGGCGATGCGTCTGCGTTCCGTGTCTGGGGATCTCGGGCGTTTGTCCGCGACTTGTCTGCGGACAAGCTGTCCCCTCGTGCTGCTCCCTGCGTCTTCCTGGGTTTCCCCCCTGACGCGCCAGGGTGGCAGTTCTACCACCCCACCTCTCGCCGTGTTCTGTCCTCCCAGGACGTCACGTTCGACGAGTCGGTCCCCTACTACCGTCTCTTCCCCTACCGCACTCCGTCCCTCCCCCCACCACCGCTCTTCCTTGTGCCAGGTCCCCCCCCAATAGACCCCCTCCCCCCTCAAGGTCCTACCCCTTCAGGTGTGTTCCAGGTAGACGCTGTTGAGCCTGTCGAGGTCGCTGGTGACTCTGGTGCTACTGAGGGTGCTGAGCCTGGGGGTGCTGACTCTGGGGGTGCTGAGCGTGTGGGTGCTTCGCCTGGGGGTGCTCAGCCTGGGGGTGCTGAGCCTGGGAGTGCTGAGCCTGGGGGTGCTGAGCCTGGGTGTGCTGAGCCTGGGGGTGCTGAGCCTAGGGGGTGCTGAGCCTGGGAGTGCTGAGCCTGGGGGTGCTGAGCCTGGGGGTGCTACGCCTGGGGGTGCTACGCCTGGAGGTGCTGAGCCTGAGGGAGCTAGACCTGCTTGTGTGGCGTCTGGCGGTGCTGTGCCTGGCGGTTCTCCGGGTGCTTCGTCTCGCCGGGAGCCACTCTCTCCACAGGAGTTGCGTGAGTGGTTTGCCCGGCGCTGGAGGCGAGCAGCTGGAGCTGGAGGTGCTGCGGGTACTGGAGGTTCTGCTCCTGCTGAGGGTGCTGGTGCCGCGGGTCCCGGAGGTGCTCGTACTGGGAGTAATGGAGCTGCTGGGCCTGCGGGTACTTCTGGAGTTGGAGCTGCTGCGGGTGTTGACGCGATGGCTACTGCTGTCGGTCCTGGAGGCGGTCCTGCTGGGGGTGCTACTGGTGCTGCTGGAGGTTCTGGAGCTGGAGGTGTTGCTGGTGCTGGTGCTGCCGCTGGGGGTACTGGTTCTGTCCCTGCTGTGTCTGGAGTCGCCGCGCGGCCTCGGCCGTACTTCGTTCCGCTCCTTCAGCAGGTTCTTGGTCTCCCGCCTTCTACTGGTCCTCCTCCTCTCTTCGAGTGTCCACAGCCTGTCCCGTCACACTTACAGTTACAGCCGGCCTCCCCACTGCCTGCTCCGTCTCCCTACACTCGTCCTACTGGAGGTCTTGCTGAGCGTCGTGAGCCTGCGTCTCGCCCTGCGTCGCCTGTCCGTGCTGCTCGCACTAGTGGTCGCGGTTCGCGTCAGCGTCCTCCTCCTGTCCCTGGCACGCACCGGATGTCTCTGCGTCCGTCCACTGCTCCCCTGCGTGCCCCTTTACCTTCTCCTCCTGAGTCTTCTCTTCCTGCTCTTGCCGACCCGGAGTCGGACTCTCTTCGTGCTGCCAGTCCTACAGTCATGCGTCTCCTTGCTACTGTTGTCACTGACCCTTCCTTTGAGTCCACTGCTGCGTCTGCCCTAGTTGCTGAGCTCGTCGACTTTGCTGCTCGCTGTCGCCTAGACTACGCCGCCAGTCTTGTTGCTGAGTCTGAGTCTGTGTGTCCTCCGTCCGTCGGGGGTGAGTGTGCCCTTGGCACGGACGTCCTTGAGGACAGGCAGGAGGAGTTCCAGTGTCTGGCTGCTGCTTCACCTCATCTCGTGTCCGTATTGCTTACCCCTGAGGGAGACCCGGATGCACTTGACATCCCGACTCCGCGCTCTTATGCGGAGGCGATAGAGGGTCCCTACTCCTCTCAGTGGCAGGCAGCTATGGACGCAGAGATGGCTTCCTGGAAGTCCACAGGCACCTACGTTGACGAGGTTCCCCCGCCTGGGGCGAACATCGTCAGTGGCATGTGGATCTTCAGGGTGAAGCGGCCGCCGGGTTCTCCGCCTGTCTTCAAGGCGCGTTACGTGGCTCGTGGCTTCAGTCAGCGGCAGGGAGTTGACTACTTTCAGACCTTCTCTCCCACCCCGAAGATGACCACTCTTCGGGTACTGCTGCACATAGCTGCTCACCGTGACTACGAGCTTCACTCTATTGACTTCAGCACAACTTTCCTACAGGGCAGCCTGCACGAGGAGATCTGGCTGCGCAGCCCACCTGGCTTCACTGGGTCTTTTCCTCCTGGCACCCAGTGGAGCCTCCGAGGGCCAGTCTACAGTCTCCGTCAGGCACCGCGTGAGTGGCACGACACACTGAGGACTACACTTGCGGCTCTTGGGTTTGCTCCCTCTACTGCCGACCCGTCGCTGTTTCTGTGCACCAACACTTCTTTGCCGCCGTTCTACATCCTCGTCTACGTCGACGACTTGGTCTTTGCCACAGCTGACACTGCTGGACTCGCCCACGTGAAGTCCGAGCTGCAGAAGAGACACACGTGCACAGACCTGGGTGAACTGCGTAGCTACCTTGGCTTGCAGATCACCTGGGACAGAGCACGCCGCACCATTACCCTGACTCAGTCACACATGGTGCAGCAGGTCCTTCAGCGCTTCGGCTTCACGTACTCCTCGCCTCAGGCCACTCCTCTGTCTACTCGCCACTCGCTCTCAGCTCTGCCTTCGGATGAGTCCGTAGAGTCGAGTGGCCCGTACCCAGAGCTTGTTGGCTGCCTCATGTACCTGATGACCTGCACTCGACCTGACCTTGCATACCCTCTTAGCATTCTCGCACGCTATGTTGCTCCGGGGAGACACAGACCGGAGCACATGGCTGCAGCGAAGAGGGTGTTGCGCTACTTGTGCAGTACGTCAGGCATGGGGCTTGTTCTTGGAGGGCAGAGTCCAGTGGTCCTCACTAGGCACGCAGACGCTTCTTGGGCTGACGACCAGGCTACGCAGCGGTCGTCACAGGGTTACACCTTCAGCCTTGGTTCCGACTCTGTTTCGTGGCGGGCTACCCGCTCGTCTTCTGTTCTTGGCTCCCGTTGTGAGGCTGAGATCTACGCCGGGGCCATGGCTGCACAGGAGCTTCGCTGGCTCACCTACCTGCTGACTGACCTCGGAGAGCTGCCTCGTTCTCCTCCAGTGCTGTACGTAGACAACAAGGCCATGCTGGCCTTGTGTCGAGAGCAGAGACTGGAGCACAGAACGAAGCACATTGCTCTGCGCTACTTCCTTGCTCGTGAGCTGCAGCAGCGTGGTCAACTGCGTCTTGCGTACGTGGCCTCTGAGGCCAACACTGCTGATATCTTCACCAAGGCGCTTGCGCCTTGTGATCATCAGCGCTTTTGTACTCAGCTGGGTCTTGTGCCTGCCTTGCCTCACTTGCTCATGTCAGAATATTTTGCTCTAGCCTGTAGTGGGGTGCTCTATAGCGAGTACAACCCTTCTAGGGTTTGCTATTTGTACCCTCATTCTTGCTAGTGCAACCCTCTTCTCTCTTCTCATTTTCACATGCTATCAGAGCAGGTCGATCCCCTTGGATCGATCCAGTGGGTGGGCTCACCACCTCGTTGCTTCCACTGCAACTGCTACTGCTACTCTCTGTGCCGCACGCCCCGTGGCGTGCGGCAGTTTTTCTTCCCGCCGTGCGCCCCGAGGCGCGCGACGGTTCTCTGCCCACCGTGCGCCCCGAGGCGCGCGGCGGTTTTGTGCCCGCCGTGCGCCCCGAGCGCGTGGCGGTTTTCTGCCCGCCGTGCGCCCCGAGGCGCGCGACGGGTTTCTGCCCCGTCACTCGGCGCGCCCCCCCCCCCGGGAGGCGCTGCGACGGGCGACGGGGACCCGCGCGTCGCACCCCCTCGCCCTACCTACGGCCCCGGCCCCGTCGCCCTGCCTGCGACCCCGGCCCCGTCGCGCCACCCGCGACCCCGGTCCCGTCGCCATACCTGCGGCCCTGGCCCTAGCCCCGTCGCCCTACTAGCGCCCCGGCCCCGGCCCCGTCGCCCTACCTGCGACCCCGGCCCCGTCGCCCTACCTACGGCATGTGCACCGCCCCCCCCCCCCCCCCCCCCCCCGTCCTTTTCCCGTCGCCTGTCGAGGCGACCTGAGGGGCACCTGGGGGGTGGCGAGTAGGGGGTGGCGAGTATGGGGGTGGCAGTTGTGCATTCCTCCCTTTGCTCCTCCTCCTCCTTCGTCTCCCACTGCTGCAGCTGTCGCTGAGGGGGGTCGATGAGTGGGAGACTGGGGTTTCGGGTTTAAGGGGGGTGCGTGGGAGTGGAGCTAGGGTTTGAGCAGTGGGCGTGTGCCGAGGGAGTGGGATAGTTTGGGGAAGCTGAATGGAGGTTGCCGTCGTGTCGCCAGCAGCACCTGTATTCCGGGGACTTCGTCCGGTAGCCCAGTCGTAGCCAGCTGTGCCAGCCGCCCGTGGGTCCGTTGCTCGTCTGCCGCTACTTTAGCCGCGGGGCCAGTTACTCCAGTATTCCGGAGCGTTGTTCCGGTAGCCGCTGTGCCAGTGTGCCTCCTGTTGCCCGTGTGTCTGCAGCTTCATCTGTCGCCTCCTATCTCCTCTCCTCTCACTCTCTCTCCTCCTCCTCACTTGCCCGTTGTGACTACCACTAGCTTTGCTCATAATTGTGAACTTTAAACTATTGCTTCTTGAACTTGTGCTCAGAATGTGTGGTGATATTGTGATCCACCCTGAGCTTGTACTGCTTTGCTTGCTCTGCTGATTACACCCCACTTTGGCTATGGGGGTGTGTCAGAATATTATGCTCTAGCCTGTAGTGGGGTGCTCTATAGAGAGTACAACCCTTCTAGGGTTTGCTATTTGTACCCTCATTCTTGCTAGTGCAACCCTCTTCTCTCTTCTAATTTTCACTGCTCACCTCTTGACCTTGCTTGTACTGTGACATATATATATACATGCTCTTGCTTGTCTAGCCTTTTATATATATATGTACTCCTGCATGTGAACTGGCCTTGTGGCCTTGACCTTGTGCTCGAAATGTGTGGTGACTTTGTGATCCACCCTGAGCTTGCTTTGTTTTGCTTTGCTTGACTTGTCTTATGACCCCTTGTACTCCCCCACTTTGCCTATGGGGGTGTGTCAGAACATTATAGCTTATGCTTTTGTGTAGGCTGTAGTGGGGTAGCCTATATGGGGAACAACCCAATTAGGGTTAGTACTTGTACCCAACTCTTTCATACTGCATTGATTCTCGTTCATTTTCACATCTGTCACTTACCAACATGACGACCTAGTTTTACTCGACACTCATAACCTCCGCCTGCCCATCACCTCAAAACTCCGCCCCCGATATTGCGGGCCATTTCGCATAAGCCACATGATTACACCCGTCACCGCCCACCTTCTCCTCCCCACTGACTAGTACGTCAGCCCCTCATTCCACGTCAGTCTGCTTCGCCCTTACGTCCCGTCCACAAGCCAACTCCCACGTAATCGCCCAGCCAGCATGACACGACCGCCGACTGAACCAATCATCACACCCGAGAAAATTCTGAGCCACAGAGTTCGTGACCCTCGAGGAGCCCGAAGGATCGAGTTCCTGATCCGCTGGAAAGACCGTACACCCACCGAAGATAACTGGGTTCCCCTGGACAGAATCGAAAACCACCCCGTCCTCACCGAGTATCTACGCAGCCGAAACTTCAAGGATGTACACGCGCTTTCGTAAGGAGGCCCTCCTTAAGGTGGGGTGGGGGGGGTAGTATAAGGAAAATCCCTTTTCCTTACTTCGTGTCCCCGCTCAGCGCGTACACCACTGTAGCACCACAGTCAGCACCGTTACCACTCGCAACCCTCGCATCGACAAATCCCCCCGCCACCTTCGCACATCGCACCCCGACCTCACGGCTCGGCGGGTAACCCGCGCTCGGGGCCTCCGCTTAGACATTTTCCCCAACCTCAGTCCCAGGCCCGTCGCGCGACAACCACAGTCCATTACCGTTACCACTGTAGTTTCGCTATATATTCATCGCTCATGCCTTCGCTCATTGTACTCTTGCTTCGATAAAGCAATTCTCGCTCGCTCACTCAATTGCACTCATAACAGAGGCACAAGATAACACCCGAAACCCTGCTGACCAGGGTCTATGTTATCAGGATAATTTATCCTGATTCTCCTCAATTCATGATAGGTGTCGTGTGCTAGTCCTGGAAAAATAGCATAAGAGGAATAATTGTCCTGTAATTTCAGTATAACGGTTATTTTGCGTACTGGAAACTCAGGATAAGGCTGTAGGTTCAGCCCTGATGAGTCAGGATAGTGTCGAATCTCGCTCTGAAGCGAGATGTACTGTACGAAAATTCTCCTGGGTTTCTGGGCCTAAAATTTCACGAGTAGCACCTCAACACAGAAGCCAGCAGGAGTCACCCATGCGACCTATGACGTAACGCTCTGACGCTTTACCCACTACCTGTTACGGGTGCAATGAATCGAGGTAGCGAGAATTGCACTAAGGTGTCAAACGAGTACAAAATGTGAGCGAAGGCATGAGCGAACATTTATACGCGAAACATGCAAAACGGTAACGCGGTGCGTGCGAGTTTGCTAGTGCTACGCTGGAGCGAGGCTCGGGCTAGTCCCGAAGCGTAGGCCGATACGGCCATGCCAGCAGTGCGAGGTTTGGTAAAACAGTGCGCGCGAAGTCGGCGAAGTTCCGTTAGCAGTAACGGGCGAACAATCGGCTGTTGCTGTACGCGATGTAGTCGGCTCCGTAAGGAATGCCGAGAAAATTCCTTACACTACCCCCCCCCCTCAAGAAGCCCCCTCCGCTACGCGAGTGCGTGTATATCGCGGAATCCCCGGCTCCTCAGGTACACTTGCAGGGCAGGGTGATTTTCGATGTTGCTCAGGGGCACCCAGCTATCTTCAGTTGGCGTGCGGTCTTTCCAGCGAACGAGGAATTCAATCCTCCTGATTCCCGTGGGGTGGCGGATCCGATGGCTCAGAATTTTTTCGGGCTCGATGATCGGCTCTGATGCAGGGCGAGTCATTGATTGTGGCCGGTGACGCGGCAGTTGACTTGTGGTCGGGATGTATGGGCGAAGTAGGCTGACGTGGAACGAAGGGCTGATGTACCAGTCGGTTGGCAACAGTAGGTGTGCGGTGACGGGTGTGATCATGTGACTGATTTGGAATGGTCCACAGTAGCGTGGTCGTAATTTTGGTACGTCGGGCAGTCGCAGATTTTGCGTGTCGAGTAGCACGTAATCTCCAGATTGATACGTGACGGGGCGGCGGTGGCGATCAGCGTTGCGCTTAGCGATGACGTTGGCCTTTTTTATTGCTTCGGCGGCTCTGGCGCGGGCAGCTTGCAGGATTTCGGCGAATTGTTGTGCGCGTGGCGTTGGGTTGTCCGGACTCGGCGTCATGGGCACTGTGGGGTTCTGCCCATAGTTCAGGTAGAACGGGGACTGTTGCGTCGTGGCTGATGTGGCGTTGTTGTACGCGAACTCGATCAGCGGCAGCTGCTGCTCCCAGGTCGTGGGGTCGTCGCACGTGGCACGAATCAACTGCTCCATCGTCTGATTCGTCCGCTCCGTTTGGCCGTCGGTCTCGGGGTGGTACGACGAACTGAACTGTAGCCTGGTCCCGAACTGCTCCCAGAGGTTCTTCCAGAAGTTGCTGGTAAATTTCGTGTCCCTGTCGCTGATAATTGCTGCTGGTATCCCGTGCAGGCGAACAACGGCTGCGATGAACAGGCGAGCGGTCTCCTCGGCTGAGATCGACTTTTTGCACGCAGCGAAGTGTGCCATCTTCGTCAGCCTATCCACGACGACCATCACCGCATCGTTACCCCCAGGGTTCGAAGGTAACCCTGTGACGAAGTCCATGGTTACTTGCTGCCAGGCGCGTTCGGGCGGTGGGATCGGCTGCAATTGACCCGCCTTCCGCTTCCTTGAACTCTTCATCACCTGACACGTCGGGCACGAGCCCACGTGCTGCTGTACGTCGGTCAACAGCTCCGGCCAGTAATAGTACCGCTGCAGTTGCTGTCGCGTTTTTTCTACCCCGAAATGTCCCGAGGTAATCCCGTCGTGTGCCTCCTGTAGTAGCAGCTCCCTCAGTAGTGAGTACGCGGGTACCCAAATGCGGTTGGTGCCTGCTTTTACGTAATAGACTCCTTTTGCTTCTGCCAGTTGCTGTGAATTTCCGGTCGTGAAAAATGGGTCGGTGCGGTATCCGTGGGTGAATAGGCCAGTTAAAAGCGGGTTGGTCGGTGGGGCGGGTGAGAGCGTCGGCGATGTTGGATGCACCCTTTTTGTACGTAACGGTGTAGTGAAAATTGGACTCGAGATAGTCCAACCAGCGAATCTGTCGTGGGTTGAGATTCGGTTGGGCGCGAAGATACTGTAGCGAGCGGTGGTCTGTCCGTACTGTCACGTCGGCGCCAGTCAGGTAACATCGCCAAACTTTGAACGCGTGCACGATCGCTAGCATCTCGCGGTCGTGTATCGGGTAGTTACGTTCGGGCGGGTGTAACTTGCGGGACTCGTACGCGATTGGCTGGAGGCCGTTCCCGAAATCCTGCAACAGTACTGCTCCCACAGCGATGTCACTTGCGTCGGTGACGAGCTCGAACGGACGGTGGGGATCTGCAATGTGAAGGACGGGCGGGGAGCACAAAATATTTTTTAGGGCCGAGAAGGCAGCTTGCTCTTTCTCCCCCCACGTGTACTCAACCCCCTTCCTCAGCAGGTCAGTCAACGGGGCAGTCAGCTTCGCCATGTCGGGGACGAACCGGCGCACGTAGTTGACGAACCCCAGGAAACTCTGCAACTCGGTCAAGTTGGTCGGCGCGTGCCAAGCCTGAATCGTCGCAATTTTCTTCGGGTCTATTTCCACTCCTGCAGCTGAAATAACATGTCCCAAAAACTCTAGGCGGTCCTGTAAAAACTCACACTTAGATGCTTTGGTCAGTAGGCGGTTCTCACTCAGGATTTTAAAAACTGCTTCGATGTCTTGTAAGTGCTGTGCTCTGTCAGGGCTGTAAATCAGTATGTCGTCCAGATAAACGATGACGCACTTATCTAAAAGCGGGCGGAATGCTTCGTTCATGGTCATTTGGAAGGTGGCGGGGGCGTTGGTCAGTCCGAATGGCATGACGGTGTATTCGAAGGATCCGTAGCGTGTTCGGAATGCGGTTTTAGGGCAGTCGGGTGGGTTGACGCGGATTTGGTGGTAGCCTCCTCGGAGGTCGATTTTCGAGAAAACCCGGGCTGTGCGCAGTTGGTCGATCAGTTCGTCGGCTCGTGGGATGGGGTAACGGGATTTGATGGTAACCCTGTTCAGTGCCCTGTAGTCGATGCACATGCGAAAACCCCCGTCCTTTTTCGGTGTGAACAGTATTGGTGCGGCGAAGGGCGACGAACTAGGGCGAATGAATTCCTTTTCGAGTAGGTAATCGAGCTGCTTCCTTAGTTCGTCTAGTTCGGGTTGGGTCAGTCGGAACTGTCGCTGTACTGTTGGCTGTGCCCCCGGTTCCAGTTCTATCCTGTGATCGTGCGGTCGCTGAGGTGGCAGTCCCGTCGGTAAGTCATCCGGGAAAATGTCACTGTACTGTTTTAACAGTGCCGCCAGGTCACTCGGTACGTCGGTCAGCAGTTTCTGTAAATCGCCCCCCTTGTCTGCTGCCTCGGCTTCCCGAATGTCAACCGCGTACACGTCAGCTCCGGCCGCAACAGCGCGTTTCATCGTGATCGCGTTGACACGCACCGACAAAGACTCAGGCGAGCTCCAGCGAGGTAAGGCGATGTTGTTACCGTTTACTCGCACGGTGCAGTCACCCGTCGTACAGTCAATTCGCGGATTGTGTCGTCGCAGCCAATCACGCCCGAGTAAAATGTCGGTTCCGTCGAGGGTCGTTGCGAGCATTTCCTGACTAAACGTGAAGTTACCCCCGCATCGAATCCGAACTCGGTCTACGCGTTCCCGTATTGCCAGCGGCGTGCCGTCTACCAGTCGTGCGTCGATCTCAGGTAAGCATCGGTCCAGTGGCAGTCGCAGTTTGCGTGCTGTAGCAGTGTTAATGAGGCTGTGGCTGGCTCCCCCGTCTACGAAGATTTTAACTAAGTCCGTCCCAATTTTCCCACTGAGCAGTATAGGGCTATCTACCGTGGTACCCTCCTTATTCGGCCGGGTGTGGTCGATTGCGTGAACCGGCACAATCACTCGGTGAGGGTCGGTTGGGTCGGGCGAGCGGCGTGACCTGTCAGTAGAGGGCCCGTCTGCTACTGACTTCCAGCGTTTCCCTGCTGCTTGGTCTGTGTCTGCTGCTCAGCTTCCCCCTTTCCCTTAGCGTTTTCCGGGCATTCGCTCTTGCGATGTCCCGGCCGATTGCACGCAAAGCAGCGCCCTTTGAACGGTGCGGCAGCGGCATTTGCGGCGACGGCGCGTATCGTGGCGCTCTCGTTCGTCCCACGAGGCCGATGTCCCCAGGTGTTGTTTCCGTAGGACCCCGGTCTCAGTCGGCGAAAGAAGTCGAGCTTCTCCGCCATAGCGAGAATTTCCTGAAACTCAGTGACGCCGCGAAGCTGGATTTCCTGAGCGATGTCCTGCTTCAGGCCGCCGATGTAGCGGTCGATGCGTTCGCTCTCATGCATGTAGCCCACCTGCTCGCATAGCGCCAGAAATCCGCTCGTATAATCCTGGACGGAACCGAGTTGGCGCCAAGTGCGGAGCTTCTGTCGCGCCGAGATCGAGGCCGCGATTGGCTCAAATCGAGCGCGCAGACCTGCGCACCACGCGTCCCACGTGCGATACTGGGGCACCTCCACGAAATACGACGGCGCCCAGGGTCCGGTTTGTCCTACCCGTGTCGGTAGTGTCGCGTAGTCGGTCGGCTTCGTGACGATGACGCGCCACCAGTCCATGGCGGGTCCTCGCAGCAACGACACGGCGTATCGAATCTTCGCCGAGTCCTCCGAGACGTAGTTGGCGTCGAAGAAAACATTCATTGTGAATAACCACGCCTGAACGGTAGGACCACCCCGTTGACTCGGGTCAAAGCATGGCGGGCGCTGCGGCTTCAGCGGCATCGGTGACGGCAGTCCCGAATCGTGGGTTGGTGCCGAAATCGTGACGCGAGGCTGACTTGGGGCCGCAGGCGTCGCTCTGGGGTGTGTCGTGCCGTGGTCGTCGTCTCCGTCGGGGCGGACGACGCCATCACTGGCCGCGCTCGCGGGTTGCCCCACACTCCCGTGTTGTGATGTTGAGGGTGCAGGTTGAATCGGAGTGCCAGGTGCTTGAGATTGTGCTCTCAGGAGGTCGTTTTGCAGTGATGAGCGTTCTGCCGTCAATGCCGCGATTTCCTCGGAGCTTTCGTGCAGTTGTCGCAGCAGATCGTTCAAACGCTCCTGCGTGAGAGTGGTGACGTCGATGTTTTCGGCCATGACGAAGGGCGTCGGCTCGTCTTAGTCTAGGCGCAGTCGTGGCTGCACGCGTTTACGAGAGAACGCGAGGACAGCGGCTCCTAGGGGCTAAGGTGCGTGAGTCCCTTCGAGTGAAAAATCAAAAGTTGATTTCCTGGTGTGCGGAGTGTCAGATTTATATGACATAGTTTCTGTAGGCTATAGTGGGGTAGCACATATGGGGTACAGGGTTTCTAGGGTTGTATTTGTACCCAATCTTCCATAGTCATTTCATTCCTGTTTTCCTTATTTCACATGGTATAGAGCGGGTCCTACCTTAGGACCGTTTTTTTAGGGCCCACCGAAGCGCGCCCCGAGGCGCGCCCTTTTTTTTTTTAGCGACCCCTCGGGTCGCCTTTTCCCTCGCGGCCCCGCTGTCCCTCAGACGCGGCCCCGCCACCTCTCCTGATCGCGGCCCCGCCGCCTGTTTGACGCGGCCTCGCCGCCTCCCCTGACGCGGCCCCGCCGCCTCCCCTGACGCGGCTCCGCCGCCTCCCCTGACGCGGCCCCGCCGCCTGTTTGACGCGGCCCCGCCGCCTTCCCTGACGCGGCCCCTCCGCCTCCCCGGACGCGGCTCCGCCGCCTCCCCTGACGCGGCACCGCCGCCTCCCCTGACGCGGCTCCGCCGCCTCCCCTGACGCGGCCCTGCCGCCTCCCCTGACTCGGCTCCGCCGCCTCCCCTGCCGGCCCGCCGCTGCACCCAGCGGCCCGCCGCCTCTGACGGCCTCGCCGCTGCACCTGCCGGCCCGCCGCCTCTGACGGCCTCGCCGCTGCACCTGCCGGCCCGCCACTGCACCCTACGGCCCGCCGCCTGCACCTGCCGGCCCGCCGCTGCACCTGCCGGCCCGCCGCTGCACCTGCCGGCCCGCCACTGCACCCTACGGCCCGCCGCCTGCACCTGCCGGCCCGCCACTGCACCTGCCGGCCCGCCACTGCACCTGCCGACCCGCCGCTGCACCTGCCGGCCCGCCGCTGCACCTGCCGGCCCGCCACTGCACCGGTCAACCCGCCGCTGCACCTGACGGCCCCGCCCCTGGATCTCCTGGCCGAGCCGCCCCAGCAGCCGAACCGCCCGTGAGCCGAGCCGCCCGACGCCGAGCCGCCCGGGACCCGAGCCGCCCTGCCGCCGAGCCGCCCCGGAGCCGAGCCGCCCCGCACCCGAGCTGCCCAGCCGCCGAGCCGCCCGGGAGCCGAGCCGCCCGGGAGCCGAGCCGCCCGGGAGCCGAGCCGCCCTGCGCCCGAGCCGCCCAGCAGCCGAGCCGCCCTGCACCCGAGCCGCCAGGTCGCTGAGCCGCCTTTCTGCATACCTACTCGACCTGCCCTGCCTGGTGAGCACAGTCCCACTGCCACTGCGAGCTCTTTCCCTGCTGCTTGCACTGCGTCGCTGTCGTCGCCATGGCTACCCCTAGTGTCCTAGCTTTTGACGCTGAGGGTCGTGCCATTGATTTTGAGGTCTGGTTAGACGACCTGCAGCTGTTCTTACAGTGCGACAGGGCTGACGACCTTTCTCTCTTTGATCTCACCTCTGGCGCCTCTCCTGCTCCTGCTGCTGATGCTGATCCCGCTGTCCGCTCTAAGTGGGCCACCCGCGATGCTGCTGCACGTCTTGCTGTGCGTCGCCACCTCCCTACCTCTGAGCGTGCGCACTTTAGTCAGTACAAGAGTGCTCAGACCTTGTACGACGCTGTAGTTGCGCGCTACTCCTCCCCTGCCACTGCCGCACTGAGCCGTCTCATGCTTCCCTACCTCTTTCCTGACCTCTCTGCCTTTCCCACTGTCGCTGACCTCATTACGCACCTCCGCACTAGTGACACTCGCTACCGCGCCGCCCTTCCTGCTGAGTTCTGCGCTAAGAACCCCCCCCCCATGTACATCGCTCTCTACTACGTAGTCGCGCGCCTCCCTGACTCCCTTCGCGTCGTCAGGGACCACTTTCTCGCAGTCTGTCCCACCACCCTCACCGTCGACCTCCTCGAGAAGGCCCTCCTTGCAGCGGAGAAGAGCATAGTCGCTGTAGGTGCTTCTCGTGGTGACCCTCGCACCCCCATCTTTGAGGGGTGCTCTCCTTCCCCCTTGCTGCCCTCTGTTGCCTCTGCTGCTGCTGCCGACCTGCTTGGTCTTGAGTCGGTCGGCGCGGCGTCTGCCCCTAGTGGGAGACGTCGCTCCAGCAAGGGCAAGGGGGGCAAGGGCGCGGGTGGAGCTGGAGGGGGCGGTGGCGGTGGCGGCGGTGGCGGCGGAGGGAGTGGGGGTGGCGGCGGGACTAGTGGCGGGAGTGGTGGTGGTGGTGGTGGCAGCAGCGGCGCAGACGGTGGTGGTGGTGCCAGCGGTGGTGGTGGAGGCAGCGGCGGAGGTGGAGGCGGCGGAGGTGGAGGCGGTGGAGGCGGCAGCGGAGGAGGCAGTGGTGGTGGAGGAGGTGGAGCTGGTCGGGGTGGTACCCAGCAGCGTAGCGGCGGTGGTGGTGGCCAGCGCTCGCACCGGCAGCAGCAGCAGCGCTCGCGGGACATCCCTTCGCCTCAGCAGCTTCGTGAGTGGTATGCTGGGCGTCAGAGGGGTGGGGGTACTGGTCCCTGCACCTACGTTCTTCGTTCCGGCGACCGCGCGGGTGAGCAGTGTGGGGGTGCCCACGCCACCCAGCGCTGCTTTGGCCGCCTGACAGACGCCTGGCGTCAGCAGTTCCCTGGGGCTAGTGAGATCCCTCGCTGGGATGAGCTTCTCAGGGCTGGTGTAGCGATCTTTGATCTTGATTTTGATGCTATCCTTACTGCTATGTATGTTGTGGATTATAGTGAGGAGAATGAGGGTTACCGTTGTTTCCAGCCCGACCCGGGCATTGGTACTGCTGCGCTAGGTGCTTGTGAGGCTGCTGCTCTAGGTGCCAGTGCGTCTGCGCTCTCAGGTACTGGTGAGACTGCGCTCTCAGGTACTGCGTCGTCCTCGTCCTCCCTCACTTTCACACTTGACTCCGGAGCTTCTCGCTCCTTCTTTCGAGACCGCACTACCCTTACGCCGCTCGGCCGGCCGGTTGCAGTCTCCCTTGCTGACCCCTCTGGAGGTCCTGTCCTGTCTCACTTCTCCACTGTCCTCCCGTGTCCGGCTGCCCCTTCGGGCACCCTGTCGGGTCTGTACCTTCCCTCGTTCTCCACGAACTTGGTGAGTGGAGCGGACCTGCAGGATGGGGGTGTTCACCAGTTCACTCCTGCGAGTCAGCGGGTGACCCACTGCACGGAGGCACGCACAGGCCGACACCTGGCCACGTTCTCGCGTCGGCCGGGGTCGAGTCTCTACACCCTGACCGTTGAGTCTCCTCCGGTCCCTGCGTCTGGTCAGGTGGCTGCGTCGGGTCAGGTACTTGCTGCTGCGTCCCGGTCAGGTCCTGAGTCTGCCCCCTGTTCTTGTCGCCTCCTGTCTCACGAGACTCTCCTGTGGCACCACCGTCTTGGCCACCCCTCCTTGCCCCGTCTTCGGAGCATGGCTTCCCGTGTCCTTGTCTCTGGTCTTCCCCAGTCTCTCCCTCCTCTCCCCTCCGGGCCAGGACCTTCCTGTGTCCCCTGTGTCGAGGGTCGCCTCCCGGCTACTCCTCACTCCTCCCACTTCCCCCCGACAGAGGCTCCCCTGCAGACGCTTCACATGGATGTGTGGGGCCCAGCCCCCGTCCGTGGACAGGGTTACGAGCGCTACTTCCTGTTGGTGGTTGACGACTACTCGCGTTACACCACAGTCCTCCCCTTGCGCAGCAAGGGTGCGGTCACTGAGGTGCTGATCGACTGGATCCGCGAGGCTCATCTCCAGCTCAGGAAGAGCTTCGGCTCGGACTTTCCTGTTCTGCGTCTGCACTCTGACAGAGGCGGAGAGTTCTCTTCTCGCCTTCTGCGAGACTACTGTCGCGCACGGGGGATCCGCCAGACCTTCACGCTTCCGGACTCACCACAGCAAAATGGGATTGCTGAGCGCCGCATTGGCATGGTCATGGATGTCGCTCGTACGTCCATGATGCATGCGGCTGCCCCCCATTTTCTGTGGCCGTTTGCGGTGAGGTACGCGGCGCATCAGCTCAACCTTCACCCCCGGGTCTCTCGGCCTGCGATGTCCCCAGCCTTGCTGTGGACGGGGAAGGTTGGCGATGCGTCTGTGTTCCGTGTCTGGGGATCTCGGGCGTTTGTCCGCGACTTGTCTGCGGACAAGCTGTCCCCTCGTGCTGCTCCCTGTGTCTTCCTTGGCTTCCCCACTGACGCCCCAGGGTGGCAGTTTTACCACCCCTCCTCTCGTCGTGTTCTGTCCTCCCAGGACGTCACGTTCGACGAGTCAGTCCCCTTCTACCGTCTCTTCCCCTACCGCACTCCTTCCCTCCCTCCTCCCCCGGACTTCCTTGTACCGGTTCCCCCCCCGGTAGACCCCCTCCCCCCTCAGGTTCCTGCCCCCTCAGGTGTGTCCCAGGTAGACGCCGTTGACCCGGTCGAGGTTACTGGTGACTCTGGTGCTGCTGCGGGTGCTGAGCCTGGGGGTGCTGACTCTGGGGGTGCTGTGCGCGGGGGTGCTGAGCCTGGGGGTGCTCCTGCTGGGGGTGCTGGGCCTGAGGGTGCTGTTGCGGAGGGTGCGGAGCCTGGGGGTACTGAGCCGGGGGGTGCTGTGCCTGGAGGTGCTGGGTCTGGGGGTGCTGAGCTGGGAGCTGCTGAGCCTGGGGGTGCTGCGTCTGGAGCTACTGAGCCTGGGGTTTCTCCTGCTGCTGCGTCTCGCCGGGAGCCCCTCTCTCCATAGGAGCTGCGCGAGTGGTTCGCTCGCCGCTGGAGGCGTGCTGCTGAGGCTGGAGGTGCTGCTGGAGCTGGAGCTGGAGCTTCTTCGACCGTCGAGGGTGCGGGTGCTGCCGGTCCCGGAGCTGCTGGACCTGCGGGTCCTCCTGGAGCTGGAGCTGCTGAGGGCGTTGGTGCTGAGCCTACTGCTGTTGGTCCTGCCGCTGGAGGTGTGGGTGGCGCTGGTGCTGTCGCTGAGGGTGGTGGTGCTGTCCCTGCTGAGTCTGGAGCTGCCGCGCGGCCTCGGCCGTACTTCGTTCCGCTCCTGCAGCAGGTTCTTGGTCTTTCTCCTACAGTAGAGTGTCCACCGCCTGTCCAGTCGCAGTCCCTGCTGGAGCCTTCCTCTCCACTGCCTGCTCCCTCTCCTTACACTGGTCCTACTGGAGGTCTTGCTGAGCGTCGTGAGCCTGCGTCTCGTCCCGCGTCGCCTGTTCGTGCTGCTCGCGCTAGTGGTCGCAGTTCGCGTCAGCGTCCTCCTCCTGTCCCTGGCACGCACCGGATGTCTTTGCGTCCGTCCACTGCTCCTCTGCGTGCCCCTTTGCCTTCTCCTCCTGAGTCCTCTCTTCCTGCGCTTGCCGACCCTGAGTCGGACTCTCTTCGTGCTGCCAGTCCTACTGTCACGCGTCTGCTTGCTACTGTCGTCACTGACCCCTCTTTTGAGTCCACTGCTGCGTCTGCTCTAGTCGCTGAGCTCGTCGACTTTGCTGCTCGCTGTCGTCTCGACTACGCTGCTAGTCTAGTTGCTGAGTCTGCGTCTGTCTGTCCTCCGTCCGTCGGGGGTGAGTGTGCTCTTGGCACGGACGTCCTAGAGGACAGGCAGGAGGAGTTACAGTGTCTAGCGGCTGCTTCACCTCATCTCGCGTCTGTACTGCTTGCCCCTGAGGGAGACCCGGATGCACTAGACATCCCGACTCCGCGTTCTTACGCGGAGGCCGTAGAGGGTCCCTACTCCTCTCAGTGGCAGGCAGCTATGGATGCAGAGATGGCTTCCTGGAAGTCCACAGGCACCTACGTTGACGCGGTTCCCCCTCCTGGGGCGAACATCGTCAGTGGCATGTGGATCTTCAGGGTGAAGCGGCCGCCGGGCTCTCCACCTGTCTTCAAGGCACGGTACGTTGCTCGTGGCTTCAGTCAGCGGCAGGGAGTTGACTACTTTCAGACCTTCTCTCCCACCCCGAAGATGACTACTCTTCGGGTGCTGCTGCACATAGCCGCTCAGCGCGACTACGAGCTTCACTCTCTCGACTTCAGCACTGCGTTCTTGCAGGGTAGCCTGCACGAGGAGATCTGGCTTCGCCGTCCACCTGGCTTCACTGGGACTTTCCCTCCTGGCACCCAGTGGAGCCTCCGACGGCCAGTCTACGATCTCCGTCAGGCACCGCGTGAGTGGCACGACACACTGAGGACTACGCTTGCGGCTCTTGGGTTTGCTCCTTCTACTGCTGACCCGTCGCTGTTTCTTCGCACCGACACTTCCCTGCCGCCTTTCTACATCCTCGTGTACGTCGACGACTTGGTCTTTGCCACAGCGGACACTGCTGGACTCGCCTACGTGAAGTCCGAGCTGCTGAAGAGACACACGTGCACAGACCTGGGTGAACTGCGCAGCTACCTTGGCTTGCAGATCACTCGGGACAGAGCACGCCGCACCATTACCTTGACTCAGTCACACATGGTGCAGCAGGTCCTTCAGCGCTTCGGCTTCACGTACTCCTCGCCTCAGGCCACTCCTCTGCCTACTCGCCACTCCATCTCAGCTCTGCCTTCGGATGAGTCCGTAGAGTCGAGTGGCCCGTATGCAGAGCTTGTTGGCTGCCTCATGTACCTGATGACCTGCACACGACCTGACCTTGCATACCCTCTGAGCATTCTTGCTCGCTATGTTGCTCCTGGGAGACACAGACCAGAGCACATGGCTGCAGCGAAGAGGGTATTGCGCTACCTGTGCAGCACGTCGGGCATGGGGCTAGTGCTTGGAGGGCGGAGTCCAGTGGTCCTTACCGGCCACGCGGACGCTTCTTGGGCTGACGACCAGGCTACGCAGCGGTCGTCACAGGGTTGCACCTTCAGCCTTGGTTCCGGCTCTGTCTCGTGGCGGTCTACTCGCTCGTCTTCGGTTCTCGGCTCCAGTTGTGAGGCTGAGATCTACGCCGGGGCCATGGCAGTTTTACCACCCCTCCTCTCGTCGTGTTCTGTCCTCCCAGGACGTCACGTTCGACGAGTCAGTCCCCTTCTACCGTCTCTTCCCCTACCGCACTCCTTCCCTCCCTCCTCCCCCGGACTTCCTTGTACCGGTTCCCCCCCCGGTAGACCCCCTCCCCCCTCAGGTTCCTGCCCCCTCAGGTGTGTCCCAGGTAGACGCCGTTGACCCGGTCGAGGTTACTGGTGACTCTGGTGCTGCTGCGGGTGCTGAGCCTGGGGGTGCTGACTCTGGGGGTGCTGACTCTGGGGGTGCTGTGCGCGGGGGTGCTGAGCCTGGGGGTGCTCCTGCTGGGGGTGCTGGGCCTGAGGGTGCTGTTGCGGAGGGTGCGGAGCCTGGGGGTACTGAGCCGGGGGGTGCTGTGCCTGGAGGTGCTGGGTCTGGGGGTGCTGAGCTGGGAGCTGCTGAGCCTGGGGGTGCTGCGTCTGGAGCTACTGAGCCTGGGGTTTCTCCTGCTGCTGCGTCTCGCCGGGAGCCCCTCTCTCCATAGGAGCTGCGCGAGTGGTTCGCTCGCCGCTGGAGGCGTGCTGCTGAGGCTGGAGGTGCTGCTGGAGCTGGAGCTGGAGCTTCTTCGACCGTCGAGGGTGCGGGTGCTGCCGGTCCCGGAGCTGCTGGACCTGCGGGTCCTCCTGGAGCTGGAGCTGCTGAGGGCGTTGGTGCTGAGCCTACTGCTGTTGGTCCTGCCGCTGGAGGTGTGGGTGGCGCTGGTGCTGTCGCTGAGGGTGGTGGTGCTGTCCCTGCTGAGTCTGGAGCTGCCGCGCGGCCTCGGCCGTACTTCGTTCCGCTCCTGCAGCAGGTTCTTGGTCTTTCTCCTACAGTAGAGTGTCCACCGCCTGTCCAGTCGCAGTCCCTGCTGGAGCCTTCCTCTCCACTGCCTGCTCCCTCTCCTTACACTGGTCCTACTGGAGGTCTTGCTGAGCGTCGTGAGCCTGCGTCTCGTCCCGCGTCGCCTGTTCGTGCTGCTCGCGCTAGTGGTCGCAGTTCGCGTCAGCGTCCTCCTCCTGTCCCTGGCACGCACCGGATGTCTTTGCGTCCGTCCACTGCTCCTCTGCGTGCCCCTTTGCCTTCTCCTCCTGAGTCCTCTCTTCCTGCGCTTGCCGACCCTGAGTCGGACTCTCTTCGTGCTGCCAGTCCTACTGTCACGCGTCTGCTTGCTACTGTCGTCACTGACCCCTCTTTTGAGTCCACTGCTGCGTCTGCTCTAGTCGCTGAGCTCGTCGACTTTGCTGCTCGCTGTCGTCTCGACTACGCTGCTAGTCTAGTTGCTGAGTCTGCGTCTGTCTGTCCTCCGTCCGTCGGGGGTGAGTGTGCTCTTGGCACGGACGTCCTAGAGGACAGGCAGGAGGAGTTACAGTGTCTAGCGGCTGCTTCACCTCATCTCGCGTCTGTACTGCTTGCCCCTGAGGGAGACCCGGATGCACTAGACATCCCGACTCCGCGTTCTTACGCGGAGGCCGTAGAGGGTCCCTACTCCTCTCAGTGGCAGGCAGCTATGGATGCAGAGATGGCTTCCTGGAAGTCCACAGGCACCTACGTTGACGCGGTTCCCCCTCCTGGGGCGAACATCGTCAGTGGCATGTGGATCTTCAGGGTGAAGCGGCCGCCGGGCTCTCCACCTGTCTTCAAGGCACGGTACGTTGCTCGTGGCTTCAGTCAGCGGCAGGGAGTTGACTACTTTCAGACCTTCTCTCCCACCCCGAAGATGACTACTCTTCGGGTGCTGCTGCACATAGCCGCTCAGCGCGACTACGAGCTTCACTCTCTTGACTTCAGCACTGCGTTCTTGCAGGGTAGCCTGCACGAGGAGATCTGGCTTCGCCGTCCACCTGGCTTCACTGGGACTTTCCCTCCTGGCACCCAGTGGAGCCTCCGACGGCCAGTCTACGGTCTCCGTCAGGCACCGCGTGAGTGGCACGACACACTGAGGACTACGCTTGCGGCTCTTGGGTTTGCTCCTTCTACTGCTGACCCGTCGCTGTTTCTTCGCACCGACACTTCCCTGCCGCCGTTCTACATCCTCGTGTACGTCGACGACTTGGTCTTTGCCACAGCGGACACTGCTGGACTCGCCTACGTGAAGTCCGAGCTGCTAAAGAGACACACGTGCACAGACCTGGGTGAACTGCGCAGCTACCTTGGCTTGCAGATCACTCGGGACAGAGCACGCCGCACCATTACCTTGACTCAGTCACACATGGTGCAGCAGGTCCTTCAGCGCTTCGGCTTCACGTACTCCTCGCCTCAGGCCACTCCTCTGCCTACTCGCCACTCCATCTCAGCTCTGCCTTCGGATGAGTCCGTAGAGTCGAGTGGCCCGTATGCAGAGCTTGTTGGCTGCCTCATGTACCTGATGACCTGCACACGACCTGACCTTGCATACCCTCTGAGCATTCTTGCTCGCTATGTTGCTCCTGGGAGACACAGACCAGAGCACATGGCTGCAGCGAAGAGGGTATTGCGCTACCTGTGCAGCACGTCGGGCATGGGGCTAGTGCTTGGAGGGCGGAGTCCAGTGGTCCTTACCGGCCACGCGGACGCTTCTTGGGCTGACGACCAGGCTACGCAGCGGTCGTCACAGGGTTGCACCTTCAGCCTTGGTTCCGGCTCTGTCTCGTGGCGGTCTACTCGCTCGTCTTCGGTTCTCGGCTCCAGTTGTGAGGCTGAGATCTACGCCGGGGCCATGGCTGCACAGGAGCTTCGCTGGCTCACCTACCTGCTGACTGACCTTGGAGAGCCGCCTCGTTCTCCTCCAGTGCTGTACGTAGACAACAAGGCCATGCTGGCCTTGTGTCGAGAGCAGCGCTTGGAGCACAGAACGAAGCACATTGCTCTCCGCTACTTCCTTGCTCGTGAGCTGCAGCAGCGTGGTCAGTTGCGACTTGCGTACGTGGCCTCTGAGGCCAACACTGCTGATGTGTTCACCAAGGCACTCGCGCCTTGTGACCATCAGCGCTTTTGCACCCAGCTGGGTCTTGTGCCTGTCTTGCCTCACTTGCTCTCCTCTTGACTTCACTTGTACTGTTACATATATTTATACCTGCTCTTGCTTGTCTAGTTCTATATATATATGTCTGTACTCCTGCATGTGAACTGGCCTCTGGCCCTGCTCTTGTGCTCGGACTGTGTGGTGACGTTGTGATCCACCCTGAGCTTGCTCTGCTTTGCTTTACCTGACTGGTCTTGTGACCCCTTATTCTCCCCCACTTTGCCTATGGGGGTGTGTCAGATTTATATGACATAGTTTCTGTAGGCTATAGTGGGGTAGCACATATGGGGTACAGGGTTTCTAGGGTTGTATTTGTACCCAATCTTCCATAGTCATTTCATTCCTGTTTTCCTTATTTCACACGGAGATGCGCGGTCCGAAAGAAAGGGGCTCTGATAACCAAGTGTTACGGGTGCAATGAATCGAGGTAGCGAGAATTGCACTAAGGTGTCAAACGAGTATAAAATGTGAGCGAAGGCATGAGCGAACATTTATACGCGAAACATGCAAAACGGTAACGCGGTGCGTGCGAGTTTGCTAGTGCTACGCTGGAGCGAGGCTCGGGCTAGTCCCGAAGCGTAGGCCGATACGGCCATGCCAGCAGTGCGAGGTTTGGTAAAACAGTGCGCGCGAAGTCGGCGAAGTTCCGTTAGCAGTAACGGGCGAACAATCGGCTGTTGCTGTACGCGATGTAGTCGGCTCCGTAAGGAATGCCGAGAAAATTCCTTACACTACCACACTTCATACGAGATATAGGAGAGCAAATTTTAAACTATGTTTTATCTTACTTCGCACTACAGCATTCCACACTTCGAATTTGGAGAGCATTTCAATCCCCGCTAAATTAACACGCGCAAAATACATAAGATTGAACGAAATGTAGCACTGAGTTGCCAGGATACTGTCAAATGTAGCACTGGCATTTCAGGATACCTCACCGTGTGCAGCCCTGACAAATCAGGGCAAATTCTGATTTCCTAAAAACTGCCCTGAGGCCTCAGTGTACCCCCAAACGAATCTGAGGGCCTGCTGCTGACAAATGTATACCGGAGCTTTAACTCCATTCTACCGGTAACGCCCAGTGCAGTGAAATAATTCATTTGGTGTGGGGAACAACTCACCTGTTGCTAGCACACTTTCTCAACAACAATCATTTTATACGCAGGCTTGCAAAAAAAACCTGCATCTGCAAGGATGGAAATTGCAGGATGAAGGTATAGACCATCTTATGAGGGTAGGGGGGGCTACCCAGCATGTCTCTTAGGCGTGTGGCTATCGCAATGGGTGATAGCCTTGCCACTATGGTTCCCGTCTTGATGGTCAACAGAATTGGCTAAGATGGAGGCAGACCAGTGCCATGCCTGAAACGTACGATAGTTTATGACAAGGGCTCCCCGTTATCGAGCCAATATTAACAATTAAGACAGCATATTAAGCATCTCAGCCATGCGGACGGTTTCCCTAGCGTCAGCAAAAATCAGTTAGCCTTCGCGAGAGTCATTCGCGAACAGTGAGCCGAGTAGCTACCAATTCTGTCGAAATACGCATGCTGGATCTAGTTATCGTCGTCATCGTCGCCATGGTGGTGGTGATCGTCGTCATCGTCGTGCTTTTCGTCCTTCTGAATTGGCTTTGGGTCGCACTTCTCGTAGCAATAATCGGCGCGCTTCTTGCACGTCGTCGAGCTCAACCGATCATCCTCCATACAGCGCATCTTGTTATAAGCACACCAATCTTTGCACGTCCACTTGCCGTACTTGCACTTCTTATACAGCATGTACGCCTTTCTTTCGCACGAGTCGTCGGCAACGTTGCAGATGGCCTTTTCGTCTTCGTCCTCACACTCCCGCTTGCACCACTCGTGCTTGAAGTTGCATTTGTCGGAGCGAAGCCTGTACTTTTCCAGACACGTCAGCTTCTTCTTCTCCTTCTTGGGCGGCGGGGGGGGCGGCGGCGGCGACGGGCTGGGCTTGGGCGGCTTGTGGTCGTCGTCGTCTTCGCAATCAAGGTCGTCGTCGTCGTCGTCGTCGTCGTCGTCGCTCAGTCGTCGCCGGAACATCGTCCTGGACTCTGCGGATCGGGAGAGGAAGCAGATCAGGAGCGACGCGAGGAAGTGGGCTTAAGGGCTTCGGCCGAATTTAATAGCACTGACGTTCACCAGGAGACGTCAGGTAGGAAGCAGAGATAGTAACAATGGGCGTAGATTTCCGAGAATGTCGAAGAATACAAACCTTCAGCGCCTTCGGTCGGCTGTTGGGTCTTTGCCAGTGTCGTAGAACCCGCCACATCCGCATGAACTGTAAGTGGAAGGAGGACGAGGAGACCTACGGTAACCACGCACAGGAACGCAACTAACTTCTTCCCTTCCATGGCAGCAGCTAGACGGAGCAAAGGCAGTCGATTATGGGAGCTCTATCGGTCGATATGTGAAATCAATATGGATTATAGAAAAAAAACCTGCGTGAGTTGGGCTTTATAGGAAAGAAGGCGAGGTGATGAAACAAGTGGGAGTGGTTGAGGTTGGGGGGGTGGCTTGGGCTGGGGGGGAAGGCAACAGGGCTTGTGCAAGTGCGGGTGCCTAAGAGAAAGAGCCGCGTCGCGAGAAGGATGGGTACAGTATATGGTTGCAGCCGTGATGAATCATGAAATCCCCCCTAGCCATCACTGGCCCCCCAGGATCGAGTCGCCTCTCATTCACGCACACCAATAAGAAAAATCGCCTTGCGAGATGTTTCGTGATTACTGGTAACTCTGTTAGCTCACTTTCACTGGATGACGAGACAGTGCGGCGACAAACGACGGTCTGCCAAGAATCGCGACCACTTGAGATCCCCATCAATACTTTGACCTGCCTAGGGTTGCGCGGTTTGATACTGTGTCGAGAGCATGTGCATGTGAACGGAGCGGCCTTGGGTGAAACGACAAATACGTCGATATTTAATACTAATACATCTATTATTCTAACTTCAACTGATAAAATTTTATAAACAGGCATTGCGAACCTACTAGAAGTCATAGTGGCAGATGGTGGAAAGCAAAGAAGGATCAAGATTAGAGTAGCCCTCATATTTTCCTTGTGAAATTCGCTTGAAGTTATCAGAAAAGAAACATGCAGTGCATACAGCTAGGTTCTAGGACCCCCACCACTCCCTTTACTAGCATATCAACATGACAACCAGCAAACAAGGCACCCACTTCAGCAGTCAGCAACAAGCAGTTAACCTACCCAGCACTTTCTTCAGCTCCTAACTAAAAGAAACATGCTAGATCTAGTACTTGCCATGATTGTTGTAGTACTTGTTGTGGTGATCATCATCATTATGACGATCATCATCATCGTGATGATCGTCGTCATCATGGTGATCGTCATCGTCATGGTGGTCATCATCGTATTTCTTGTTGTACTTGCCGTCGTGGTGATCATCATACTTGTCACTGTGGTTATAATCCTTGTGATAGTTGTCGTTGCCCTTGCACTTGTCGTAGCAATACTCGACGCGATCCTGACAAGTGCTGCTGCTCTTGTGGTAGTCTTCCACGCACTTGAGTCTGTTATAGTCGCACCAGTTCTCGCACGTCCACTTGCCGCGCTTGCACTTATCGTACAGCAAGTACGCCCTCCTCTCGCATGCGTCGTTCGTCGCGCCGCAGTACTCGTCCCCACCGCACCGCTCGCGCTTGTAGCTGCACTTATCGGAGCGCATCTTGTACTTCTCGGAGCAGCTCATCTTCTCATACTTGCTGTCGTAGTTGTTGTCGTCGTGATTGTCGTGATTGTCGTTGTAGTTGTTGTTGTAATTGTTGTCGCCGTGATTGCCGCTGTACTTATTGTTGTAATTGTTGTCGCCGTGATTGCCGCTGTACTTGTTGTCGCCATGATTGCCGCTGTACTTGTTGTTGTAATTGTTGTCGCCGTGATTGTCGTCGTATTTGTTGTCGCCGTGATTGTCGTCGTACTTCTTGTCGTCGTACTTCTTGTCGTCGTACTTCTTGTCGTCGTACTTCTTGTCGTCGTACTTCTTGTCGTCGTACTTCTTGTCGTCGTACTTCTTGTCGTCGTACTTCTTGTCGTCGTACTTCTTGTCGTCGTACTTCTTGTCGTCGTACTTCTTGTCGTCGTACTTCTTGTCGTCGTACTTCTTGTCGTCGTACTTCTTGTCGTCGTACTTCTTGTCGTCGTCGTCGTCGTCGTCGTCGTCGTCGTCCTTGCAGTCTAAGTCGTCATCGTCGTCGTCGTCGTGATGGCGGCCCAAGCGACGCCCGCGAAGCTTTGCTTGGCCTACTGCAAAAGGTGGAATCAAGAAGCCCCGGTGAAAAACGGCTCAGAATCATGAAAGGAAAAACGGAAAGCATGGACAAACTATGGGCCTGGAGATTGAAAAAAGCGGGAAAGGATGCGGAGTTAGTGCGACACTACTGCCAGTGGGTGGGCGAAAGAGCGTGTAATACACGGCGGCCTACACGAAAGGTGTACCTTCAGAGATGCTTCTCGGCCGTGTGGTGGCTCCCATCGACCCGGCGGACTTCGCTACGACGCCATCTGTGCCCGTCAGCTCCGCATGGGCACTGGGCGGAAGGAGAAACAGCAGAGCCACGGTCACGGTGCACAAGAGCGCAAAGATACTCCTAGTACTACCCATCGAAGTAATCTATATTAAAGGCTGTCCGGTCAGACTGATTCGGGAGCGTCGGCGATGAAAATGGATGAAAACTGCGTTGATAAGAAAACAACAGCACCATCAACTTATATATATGAGAGATTTTGCAGGCACATGCACTGAGAGGAAAGCAGAGCAGGCCCACTTTTGCCCTTAGCTCGGTTCTTGACACGAACAAGCGCCGCGCCGCGAATCTCGATTCGCGCATCGTTCAAACAAAATTAGCCCCTACCTAATCCCCTGCGGCAACCACGAGATCCCTGCAAATTTACGCACAAGCGATGCTTAGGTATTTTCGTCAATTCGTGCTAGAAGAGTACGCTGCTTTCGTCACTCGTCGCTGTCGCCGTCTTTCCCTTCGGGAAGTTTTGGCAGTGAGGTAATCAACTTGCATCGGATGTCGTCATGGCAAGGTTTCGCGATGATGGTTACCTGATCGCTTCGATCAACACGTGTGTGTGACTAAAAATGTCACGACACTTCACAACGACGGGTCGCCCCGCCGCCTGCCATCCCATGAAGCGACGTCAAGATCAGTGGCACCAACGAATAGGACGGCATGTGCGACGTCAAGATCACGTGACACTAAAGATGGGTTGCCTTGCGTTATCTGTTACGAGTGCAATTGAGTGAACGAACGAGAATTGCACTATCGAAGCAAGAATACAATGAGCGAGGGCGTGAGAGAAAGAATATATAGCGAAACTACAGTGGTAACGGTAATGGTCTGTGGTAGTCGCGCGACGAGCCTGGGACTGAGGTTGGGAAAGTGTCGAAGCGTAGGCCCGGAGCGCGGGTTACCAGCCGAGCCGTGAGGTCGGGATGCGATGTGCGAAAAATGGCGGGATAATTGTCGATGCGATGATCGCGAGTGGTAACGGTGCTGACTGAGGTGCTACAGTGATGTACGCGTTGAGCAGGGATGCGAAGTAAGGAAAAGGGATTTTCCTTACACTACCCCTCCCCCCCCCCCCCCCCCCCCCCCCCCTCCTAAGGAGGTCCTTCTTACGAAAGTGTGTGGACATCTTTGAAGTTTCGGCTGCGCAGATATTCGGTGAGGACAGGGTGGTTTTCAATTCTGTCCAGGGGAACCCAGTTGTCCTCGGTAGGTGTACGGTCTTTCCAGCGGATCAGGAACTCGATCTTTCGGGCTCCTCGGGGGTCGCGAACTCTGTGACTCAGGATTTTGTCGGGGGTGGTAATTGGTTCGGATGGTGGTCGTGCCATGCTGGATGGTCGGTGCCGTGGGAGTTGGCCGGTGGATGGTACGTAAGGGCGAAGCAAGCTGACGTGGAACGAGGGGCTGACGTACCAGTCAGCAGGGAGGAGGAGGTGCGCGGTGACAGGTGTGATCATGTGGCTAATTCGAAATGGCCCACAGTATCGGGGGCGGAGTTTTGGAGTGATGGGCAGGCGGAGGTTTTGAGTGTCGAGTAAAACGAGGTCGTCGGGCTGATAAGTGACAGGTCTGCGGTGGCGGTCGGCGTTGCGTTTAGCGATGATGTTCGATTTTTTTATTGCTTCTGCTGCCCTGGTCCGTGCTGCTTGCAAAATCTCGGCAAATTGTTGCGCACGTGGAACGGGGTTGTCGGGATTTGGGGTCATGGGTACTGTGGGGTCCTGTCCGTAATTCAGGTAAAACGGCGACTGTTGGGTCGTGGCAGATGGCGCGTTGTTGTATGCGAATTCGATGAGTGGCAGCTGCTGCTCCCACGTGTTTGGGTCGTCGCACGTGGCCCTAATGAGCTGCTCCATGGTCTGGTTTGTCCGTTCTGTCTGTCCGTCGGTTTCGGGGTGATACGATGAACTGAATTGTAGTCGCGTGCCGAACTGCTGCCACAGGTTCCGCCAGAAATTGCTGGTAAACTTCGTGTCTCTGTCGCTGATGATCGATGCTGGTATCCCGTGCAGTCGAACGATGGTGGTGATGAAGAGTCGGGCTGTTTCCTCGGCTCTGATTGTTTTCTTGCACGCTGCGAAGTGTGCCATTTTCGTCAGTCGATCGACGACGACCAGGATCGCGTCATTCCCACTCGCCCCGGCCGGTAACCCCGTGACGAAGTCCATCGTCACTTGTTGCCAAGCACGCTCTGGAGGTGGGATTGGTTGTAACTGTCCCGCCGGCCGCTTCCTGGTTGACTTCATGCGCTGTCAAGTGGGACACGATGCCACGTGTCGTTGCACGTCGGTCAACATTTCAGGCCAGTAATAGTACCGCTGCAGCTGCTGCCGTGTTTTCTCTACTCCGAAATGTCCCGAGGTAACTCCGTCGTGTGCCTCCTGTAACAGTAATTCCCGTAGTAGTGTGTACCCTGGTACCCAGATGCGGTCGGTTCCAGCTTTTACGTAATAGACTCCCTTGGCTGCTGCGAATTGCTGCGAGTTTCCTCCTGTGAAGAATGGGTCTGTTTGATATCCGTGGGTAAATAGTCCTGTCAGTAGCGGACTGGTCTGGGCGAGTAGTATCGCATGGATCTGGGCACTGGGGCGGGTCACTGCGTCGGCGATATTGGAGGCTCCTTTTTTATAGGTGACCGTATAATGGAAGTTCGACTCGAGGAAGTCGAGCCATCGAATCTGTCGTGGGTTGAGGTGGGGGTGTGCACGGAGGTACTGTAGGGATCGATGGTCTGTCCGTACTGTCACGTCTGCGCCGGTCAAGTAGCAGCGCCACACTTTGAATGCATGCACGATCGCGAGCATTTCGCGGTCGTGTATCGGGTAATTTCGCTCAGGCGGATGCTGTCACAATATATATATTTGTAACTGCCTGTAGCTGTAGTTAGTGTAGATATTTAAACTTTGTTTGGTGGTGCACCTTATGTGTTTCCTTTGCTATATGTACTTCGAAACTATAGTGAAGACTCACATTTCTCCAATTTTCCTCTCTCAACTCACTCGACACTCACCCTAGGTGAAAACCCGCTCGACACTTAAGTTAGGGCCTAGGCTACTAAGCCTAGGCCCCACCTTTCTACTCTTAAATTACTTAGACTCTCGACATGTTATCGGAGCTAGGTTCGTCCTGGCCTGTGGGCCCACTTTACACTTCCGCTGCTAAGGTTTTCCGGTCGCGCGCCTAGGGCGCGTGACGACTTTATTTTTACATTGTCCCGCCCACGGGCGAGTGACTCCTTCCCTGCCCGTCGCGCGCCCCGTGGCACGCGACGGTGCCCTTCGTCTGCCCATCGTGCGCCCCGTGGCACACGATGGTGCCCTGCTCGTCGTGCGCCCCGAGGCACACGATCGGGCCCTTCTATTCTACCCGTCGTGCGCCCCGTGGCACTGGCCCGCGACGGGCCTTTCCGCCCCTGCACTCCCTGAAGCCGCCCCTGACACCACTGCACCGACACCTTTTCGCCGCTCTGCGGCTTTCTTCCTTCCCACCCCCCTCCTCCTTTGTCTCCCTGCAGCCGCGGGGAGGAGGGTATGGGGGTGGAGGGTGTTGGAGTGTGGCGTCACCTCTCTCCCTTCCCCTCCTCCTTCTTTCAGTCCCACCGCTGCAGCTGCCGCTGGGGGGAGAAGGTGTGAGGATGTGGGGGAGCAGGGGGAGTGGTACCGGGGTGGCGGGTGTGAGGCAACATGCAGCCGTCCCTCCACCTCTCCTCTCTTCCCCCCCTTCTCTGCTGCTCCTGTAGCAGTGTGGGGGAGGGGAAGGAGGAGGGTGAGGAGATGGAGGGGGTGACCACTTAGTGTCAGCCCGCCTCCATTACCTGCTGTTGCTTGCTATTTATTTTGCATGTGTACACCTGCAGGTTGTATTCTACACATACTCCTGCTGCAGGCAGTTATGGGGGAGTGTCACAATATATATATTTGTAACTGCCTGTAGCTGTAGTTAGTGTAGATATTTAAACTTTGTTTGGTGGTGCACCTTATGTGTTTCCTTTGCTATATGTACTTCGAAACTATAGTGAAGACTCACATTTCTCCAATTTTCCTCTCTCAACTCACTCGACACTCACCCTAGGTGAAAACCCGCTCGACACTTAAGTTAGGGCCTAGGCTACTAAGCCTAGGCCCCACCTTTCTACTCTTAAATTACTTAGACTCTCGACAGATGCAGTTTGCGTGATTCGTAGGCGATGGGTTGGAGGCCGTTGCCGAAGTCCTGTAACAGTACGGCTCCGATGGCGATGTCGCTCGCGTCTGTAACAACCTCGAAGGGGCGATGTGGGTCAGCGATGCGTAGGACGGGTGGTGAACAGAGAACAGTTTTCAGGGCAGAGAAGGCAGCATGCTCTTTCTCCCCCCATGTAAAAACGACCCCCTTACGCAGTAAATCTGTGAGTGGGGCTGTTAAGCGTGCCATGTCGGGGACGAACCGACGGACGTAATTAACGAACCCTAAAAAACTCTGCAGTTCCGTGATGTTCGTCGGGGGACGCCACGCGTTGACAGTGTCCAACTTCTTAGGGTCGATTTCAACTCCATGTCGAACTTAAAGTAGATTAAGTTGAAAGGTGAGGGGCCTAGGCTTAGTAGCCTAGGCCCTTAACTAGGTATCGAGCGGGTTTTCACCTAGGGTGAGAGTCGAGTGAGTTGAGAGAGGAAAATTGGAGAATGAGGTTTCACTATAGGATTCGAGATACATATAGCAAAGGAACACATGAAGGGGTGCACCACCTACAAATTTAATAACTACACTACAGCTAGAACTTCATGCAGTTATAATAAATATAATTTTGACATCCCCCCGTAACTGCATGCAGGAATAGCTAAGTGTCGAGCACAACCTGCAGAGGTACACCAACGAGCAATAAAACAAGCAACAGCAGGTACTGCAGGCGGGCTAACTTTGAAAGGTTACCCCCTCCATCTCCTCACCCTCCTCCTTCCCCTCCCCCACACTGCTGCAGAAGCAGCAGAGAAAGGGGGAAGAGAGGAGAGGTGGAGAGACGGCTGCTTGTTGCCTCACACCCGCCACCCCGGTACCACTCCCCCTGCTCACCCACATCCTCACACCCTCCCCCCCCAGCAGCAGCTGCAGTGGTGGGACTGAAAGAAGGAGGAGGGGAAGGGAGAGAGTTGACCCACCGCTCCAACACCCTCCACCCCCATACCCTCCTCCCCACGGCTGCAGGGAGACAAGAGAAAGGGGGGGGTGGGAAGGAAGAAAGCCGCAGAGCGGCGAAGAGGCGTCGGTGCAGATGGGTCGGGGGCGGCAGCAGGGAGTGCAGGGGCGGAGAGGCCCGTCGCGGGCCAGTGCCACGGGGCGCACGACGGATAGGATAAAAGGGCCCGATCGTGTGCCTCGGGGCACACGACGAGCAGGGCACCATCGTGTGCCACGGGGCGCACGATGGGCAGATAAAGGGCACCGTCGCGTGCCACGGGGCGCGCGACGGGCAGGGTAGGAGTCACACGCCCGTGGGCGGGACAAAGTAAAACTAAAATCGTCACGCGCCCTAGGCGCGCGACCGGAACATCTCAGCAGCGGAAGAGTAACGCGGGCCCACAGGCCAGGACGAAAACAGCTCCGATAACATGTCGAACTTAAAGTAGATTAAGTTGAAAGGTGAGGGGCCTAGGCTTAGTAGCCTAGGCCCTTAACTAGGTATCGAGCGGGTTTTCACCTAGGGTGAGAGTCGAGTGAGTTGAGAGAGGAAAATTGGAGAATGAGGTTTCACTATAGGATTCAAGATACATATAGCAAAGGAACACATGAAGGGGTGCACCACCTACAAATTTAATAACTACACTACAGCTAGAACTTCATGCAGTTATAATAAATATAATTTTGACACTCCAGCCTCCGAAATAACGTGTCCTAAAAATTATAGCCTGTCCCGAAAAAACTCGCACTTGGAGCCCTTGGTCAGTAACCGATGTTCCGCTAAAATTTTAAAAACTGCTTCGAGATCAACTAAGTGCTGCTGCTTGTCCCGACTGTAAACGAGAATGTCGTAAAGGTAAACTATCACGCATTTATCTAAAAGTGGCCTAAACGCCTCGTTCATGGTCATTTGAAATGTGGCGGGCGCGTTGGTGAGCCCGAAAGGCATCACCGTATACTCGAATGACCCGTACCTAGTTCTAAATGTTGTCTTGGCGCAGTCCGATGGTTCGACCCGAATCTGATGGTAACCTCCTCGTAAGTCTATTTTCGAAAATACCCGTGCGGTTCGTAACTAGTCGATCAGTTCGTCGGCGCGGGGGATGGGGTACCGTGATTTGACTGTTACCCTGTTAAGCGCTCGGTAGTCGATGCACATGCGAAACCCTCCGTCTTTTTTCGGTGTGAACAGTATCGGTGCGGCGAACGGTGACGAGCTCGGTCGGATAAACTGCTTCTCTAACAGATAATCTAACTGCTTCCTTAGTTCATCGAGCTCGGGCTGTGTCAGTCTGAACTGGCGCTGTACAGTCGGCTGTGCCCCCGGTTCTAACTCGATCCTATGGTCATGCGCCCGCTGAGGTGGCAGCCCTTGTGGTAAGTCATCCGGAAAGATACTCGGGAATCGTTTCAGTAGTGCCTGAAGTTCGGGTGGTACAGCTGCCAATAGTTTCTGAAAATCGCTCGGCAGCTCCTCTTCTTGCACTAATGCTATGTCCACTGCGTACACGTCAGCTTCAGCAGCGACAGCCCGTTTCATCGTGATGGCGTTGACCTGGACCGTCGAAGACTCGGGTGGCTGCCAGCGAGGTAGGACGACCCAGTTACCACTATTTTGCACTGTGCAGCTACCCGTCGTCCAGTCAATTTGCGGGTTATACCGTCGCAGCCAATCACGTCCCAGTAAAATGTCGTGCCCATCCAGTGTCGTTGCGAGCATTTCCTGTGTAAACCCGAAGTTTCCTTCGCAGCGGACTTTTACTCGCTCCACCTTTTCCCGTATGGCTAGTGGTGTTCCGTCGACTAAGCGTGCATCTATCTCAGGTAAGCATCGGTTAAGTGTTAACTGTAATTTTCGTGCGGTTGCGGTATTAACTAAGCTGTGACTTGCTCCCCCGTCAATAAAAATCTTCACTGCTGCTCCCTGTATTTTCCCGTAGATCAGTACCGGGCAATCCGTCGCTGTACCCTCCTTATTCATCCGAGCCCGATCGATGGCGTGAATCGGTACTGTGACTCGGTGAGGGTCGATGTGGTTGGGCGAGCAGGCAGTCTCGTCAGTAGTTGGCCCAACTTCTACTGACTGCTGGCGTTTCCCTGCCTCTGAGACTCCCTCCCCTGCTCTGCTCCTCGGCGCCTCAGCTCCTCTGGGCATTCGCTCTTGCGATGGCCCGGCCTGTTGCAAGCAAAGCAGCGCCCTTTAAACGGTGCGGCAGCTGCATTTGTTGCAACGGCGTGTACAGTGGCGTGCTCGGTCGGTCCCCGAGGGCGATGTCCGTAATAGGACCCCGGTCTCGGTCGGCGTAGAATGCCGATCTTCTCGGCGAGCGCGAGAATCTCGTTAAAATTAGAGAGTCCGCGCAGCATTATTTCGTGCGAGATATCCGGCTTCAGCCCTCCGACATAACGGTCCACCCGCTCCGCTTCGTGCATGTAGCCGACCTGCTCGCAAAGTGCGAGAAAACCGCTTGTATAATCTTTGTCAGAATGTTATTTGTCTAGCTTGCAGTGGGGTGCTCAATAGTGAGTACAACCCCTTAGGGTTTGCCATTTTGTGTGTCCTGCTGCTTCCTAGTCCCTCATTATTCCTTCCAATTCTCCTTCGTAAACCCTAACTCCTAGTTCTAGAGCAAGCCCACCTACCTCCTAGTGTGGGCCTAGGCTACTAAGCCTAGGCCCCACACCTACTATTCTAACATGGTATCTAGAGCCGGCATGATCCTGCCGCCTAGTTCATCGGGCCCACCACCTACTTCCGCTGCCGTACTATTCGCCGCGCGCCCCGTGGTGCGCGGCATTGCATTTTCATCCCGCCACGCGCTTCGAACGCGTGGCGGCTTTTTCTGCCCGCAGCGCGCTCGGGGCGCGCGGCGGTTTTCCCGTCCGTCGGAGCGCCCTCGAGGGGGCCTGCGCGCTGCCCTCCCCGCTGCTCGTCACGGCGCCCCCTGCGGGACCCGCGCGGCGTCGCCCTACTTGTCGCGACGTCCGTGCGGGACCCGCGGGGCGTCGCCCCTGCTCGTCGCGACGCCCCCTGCGGGACCCGCGCGGCGTCGCCCTGCTCGTCGCGACGTCCGTGCGGGACCCGCGGGGCGTCGCCCCTGCTCGTCGCGACGCCCCCTGTGGGACCCGCGGGGCGTCGCCCCTGCTCGTCGCGACGCCCCCTGTGGGACCCGCGGGGCGTCGCCCCTGCTCGTCGCGACGCCCCCTGTGGGACCCGCGGGGCGTCGCCCCTGCTCGTCGCGACGCCCCCTGCGGGACCCGCGGGGCGCCGTCAGATCCTGCAGCAGCAGCCGCCGCCGCCCTGCAGCAGCAGCCCCCGCCAGGCCTGCAGCAGCAGCCGCCGCCAGAGCCTGCAGCAGCAGCCGCCGCCAGAGCCTGCAGCAGCAGCCGCCGCCAGAGTCTGCAGCAGCAGCCGCCGCCAGGCCTGCAGCAGCAGCCGCCGCCAGAGCCTGCAGCAGCAGCCGCCGCCAGAGCCTGCAGCAGCAGCCGCCGCCAGAGTCTGCAGCAGCAGCCGCCGCCAGAGCCTGCAGCAGCAGCCGCCGCCGAGCCCGCAGCAGCAGCCGCCGCCAGGCCTGCAGCAGCTGCCGCCACCGAGCTTGCAGCAGCAGCCGCCGCTCTACCAGCAGCAGCAGCCGCCGCCGCTCTGCAGCAGCAGCCGCCGCCAGAGCCTGCAGCAGCAGCCGCCGCCAGAACCTGCAGCAGCAGACGCCCCTGGAGCTGCCCGCCACTGCAGCAGCCGCCCTTGGTGCAGCCGCCGCTGGTACAGCCGCCCCTGGTCCCTGGAGCAGCCGACCCTGCAGCAGCCGCCCCTGGTCCCTGGAGCGGCCGCCCGTGCAGGAGCCGCCCCTGGCCCCTGGAGCAGCAGCCCCTGCAGCAGCCGCCCCTGGACCTCAGAAGCCGCCCCTGGACCCGGTACGCTCTGTGCTGCCCGTGCCTGTGCTGCCCGTACCTGTGCTGCCCTGTGCTGCCTGTGCCTGTTGCTGCCTGTGCCTGTGCTGCACGTGCCTGTGCTGCCCGTGCCTGTGCTGCCTGTGCCTGTTGCTGCCTGTGCCCTGTGCTGCCTGTGCTTGTTGCTGCCTGTGCCTGTTGCTGCCTGTGCCTGTGCTGCCCGTGCCTGTGCTGCCCGTGCCTGTGCTGCCTGTGCCTGTTGCTGCCTATGCCCTGTGCTGCCTGTGCCTGTTGCTGCCTGTGCCTGTGCTGCCCGTGCCTCTGCTGCCCGTGCCTATGCTGCCCGTGCCTGTGCTGCCTGTGCCTGTTGCTGCCTGTGCCTGGTGCTGCCCGTGCCTGTGCTGCCCGTGCCTGTGCTGCCCGTGCTTGTGCTGCCTGTGCCTGTTGCTGCCCGTGCCTGTGCTGCCCTGTGCTGCCCGTGCCTGTGCTGCCTGTGCCTGTTGCTGCCCGTGCCTGTGCTGCCCTGTGCTGCATGTGCCTGGTGCTGCTCGTGCCTCGCGTTCGCGCCCTCGTGCGCTCTGCTACTGTCTGCGCCCTCGTGCGCACTGTTTCTGCTCTCCCCCCCCCCCCCGTTTGCGGGTATGGGGGTGGCTGGTGTGCATTCCTCCCTTTGCTCCTCCTCCTCCTTCGTCTCCCACTGCTGCAGCTGTCGCTGAGGGGGGTGGTTGTGTGGGAGACTGGGGTTTAGGGTTTAAGGGGGGTGCGTGGGAGTGGAGCTAGCGGTGTAGCAGCGGGTGTGTGTCAGGGGGGTGGGACTGTTTGGGGAAGCTGCATGGAAGTCGCCGTACTGTTGTCCGCAGCACCTGTAGTCCGGGGCGCTGTCCCGGTAGCCCAGTGAGCTAGACTTCTACGCCAGCCGCCCGTGGGTCTGTTGCTCGTCTGCCGCTACTTTAGCCGCGGGGCCTGTTACTCCTGTAGTCCGGACGCTTAGTCCGGTAGCCGCTGTGCCAGTCTGCCTCCTGTTGCCCGTGTGTCTGCAGCTTCAGCCGTCTCCTCCTATCTCCTCTCCCCTCACTCTCTCTCCTCCTCCTCACTTGCCCGTTGTGACTACCACTAGCTGTGCTCATAATTCTTAACTTTAAACTATTGCTTCTTTAACTTGTGCTCAGAATGTGTGGTGACATTGTGATCCACCCTGAGCTTGTACTGCTTTGCCTGCTCTGCTGATTACACCCCACTTTGGCTATGGGGGTGTGTCAGAATGTTATTTGTCTAGCTTGCAGTGGGGTGCTCAATAGTGAGTACAACCCCTTAGGGTTTGCCATTTTGTGTGTCCTGCTGCTTCCCAGTCCCTCATTCTTCCTTCCAATTCTCCTTCGTAAACCCTAACTCCTAGTTCTAGAGCAAGCCCACCTACCTCCTAGTGTGGGCCTAGGCTACTAAGCCTAGGCCCCACACCTACTATTCTAACAATCTTGAACTGACCCGAGCTGGCGCCAAGTGCGCAATCTCTGACGCGCCGAAATTGAAGCCGCGAACGGCTCAAAACGCGCCCGAAGCCCTGCGCACCACGCATCCCACGTGCTGTATTGGGCGGTCTCACAGAACGAACTCCAGGTGACAGCTGGACCCGTGGGCCCTTCCTCGTGCGACGGTGGCTCGTAGGCGCGTGGCGACGTCACGATGACTCGCCACCAGTCCATGGCGGGGCCCCTTAGCAGTGAAACTGCATACCGGATCTTCGCGGCGTCCGACTCGACGTAATTTGCGTCGAAGAAGACGTTCATCGTGAAGACCCACGATTGAACCGTCGGACCGCCGCATTGGCTTGGGTCGAAGCAGGGCGGGCGTTGCAGCTTGAGCGGCATTGGTGCCATGATGGCTTGTTCGCCACTTGTCGCCGCAAATTCCACGTGCCGACGGGCTTCTCGGGGCTCCCGCGGGCTTGGTGCGATCCTGTTTCCTCCCATGCCAGGCATCGGCTGGGCGGCGCCATTACTGGTTGTGCCTGAGCGTTGTCCCATGCTGTCGTGTTGCGTTGGTGTGCCGGACGAGATGACGATCGGTTCATCCGAATGAGCCGATACATTTGTTGGTGTGTGTGATGTCGTCGGAACGTTCACCGTGGACTGTTGACGGGCGGAGTCACGTTCCGCCGTGAGTGTCGCGATTTCGAGCGCTGAATCTTCCAGCTGACGCACGAGACGATCAAGTTGCTCCTGCGTTAATGTGGCGAGCGTGAAATCGGCCATGGCGGGGGTGTCAGGCAAGCTCAGCGAGAGCCTCGGTCGTGGCCGTGCGTGCTTGCGAGAGAGCACTACGAGCGGCGGTGCTGTATCGCTGAGAGACGTCTACCCCCCCCAAAAAATTGAGATAGTGGGGAAGCGAAGGTGTGGATGCGGTCCGAGCTGAGATCGTAGGCTCTGATACCAAGTGTTACGAGTGCAATTGAGTGAACGAACGAGAATTGCACTATCGAAGCAAGAATACAATGAGCGAGGGCGTGAGCGAAAGAACATATAGCGAAACTACAGTGGTAACGGTAATGGTCTGTGGTAGTCGCGCGACGAGCCTGGGACTGAGGTTGGGAAAGTGTCGAGGCGTAGGCCCGGAGCGCGGGTTACCAGCCGAGCCGTGAGGTCGGGATGCGATGTGCGAAAAATGGCGGGATGATTGTCGATGCGATGATCGCGAGTGGTAACGGTGCTGACTGAGGGGCTACAGTGATGTATGCGTTGAGCAGGGATGCGAAGTAAGGAAAAGGGATTTTCCTTACATTATCAATCATTGGTGCTAACAAATTGCTGCTGAGACGAGTGCAATTGAGCGAGTGTGCGAGGATTGACCCTTTCTTTCTTCATTTCCTTTCTCCTTCATTCATGTCTTTCTTTCCCTTCTTTTCCTCTTTCTATCTAGGACAATGATAGATTCAGGTGTCACGGTCATCCCTAGGTTTTGAACCTACCTGATGGGTCAGATGGCGTGATTTTTTCTGTCTGATGTATCAGAAGTTTCTTAAAATGCTAGTGAAGCCTATTCAACAAATACGCGAGATGAGGCATGCTCAACCATGAAACTTGGTTTTCTAAAATAACAATAATCTGCTTACTATGCCAAAACATGGTATGCAACATTTTTGGGTTGCGTAGCAACCTTAACATTTGTTTTCACGTTTTGCCACCGTTTTAAGGAATGAAGCTAACCCAGAAATTACAGCATGGCTTCAGACTGATAACCCCACCTGACTCCGAACCCCTCACACCCCTCAGCTCAACCCGAACACTCTAGCGCACCTCAAACCCGTGCAACCACCAATACGGAGCCTCCACCCACCGAGCTCCCCCCTCTACCTCAGTGCGTATCAATGTTTGGTTCCTGTAGCTGTACGAGACCATAATATAGAGCCGTAATAGAAAGTGAGTGAGCAAAATAATAGCACAAATGTGATCAAATCTACATTCGACGAGATATCCTATGTGGCACAATACAATGGGCGTCAGAGGTGGTACTTCAGCACTACCAACAAAAAACACACATTAGTCGAATGACACCACATTCCAACAATCACACGCACTTCATTTCAATGTGCTGGCATACTTCAGCGCATTCCAGCACACTTGAGACTCATTTCGTACTACTCGCCCACGGCGGCGGCACTAGGGGTGAGTTGAGGCGCTCATAACTGTACAATTTATGTACCGGATCCGTAGCTTGACTCCCGTCATTGCCGCTCCCACTCGCACCACTGCCAGTACTGCTGCTGTTGCCACCACTGGCACTGCTGCTCGCACGAGTGCTTTGATCACGGCCGAGAGCAGCATCGGGATTAACAGACCCTTCCGCTGGGGCATTGGGGTCCCTCTCTCCCTTGTATGCCTGCCCTGCGACTGCCACACTCGCCTCTGCCACCCACGCCACCCGCGGTGCCCTCTCCGCCTCAAAGGCATCAAGTGCAACCCTGCCAGGTCAAGAAGGGCGAGAGAGTAGGTGGGCTGGGTTGTGAGGCACCACACAAGAAGTCCGGTATATTAGTGCGACTTTTGAGAATTCTCAAAAGTCGCACTAATATACGAGAGAGTAGGTGGGTTGGGTTGTGAGGCACCACACAAGAAGTTCGCCTCAGAAGCAGCCCTCCACCCGCGGTGCCCACTCCGCCTCAAATTCGTCCCTGTCAGGCGAGGAGGTGCAGAAGAAGAGAATGGGTGGGTTTAGAGGCGCATGTGCTGTGCATTAATCTATCTTCAATCCTCTATCCTCTAAAGCAGTACCCTCAAAGGCAGTCTGCCACGACACCCACGGTGCCCTTTCCGCCTTAAATGCATCTAGTGCTGCCTTGCCAGGCGAGGAGGGTCGAGAGAGTGGGTGGGTTGTGAGGCACCTGAGAAGTAGTCGGCACCAAAATAATTAAAAAAAAAACACCATGGTGCCCTCTCGCCTCGAAGGGATAGACCGCGAGCTTCAGCGCATCCTCCATTGCTTGCCGCACTGCTGGTCTCACTGGATAGAGTCATCAGAGAGCAAGAAGACTTTTGAGTCGACTCAAAAGTCACCTCGTTTTGAGTCGACTCAAAAGTCACCTCGTTTTGAATCAACTCAAAAGTCATCGTCCATTGCTTGCCACACTGCTGGCCTCACTGGATGGAGTCATCAGAGAGCAAGAAGGAAGCAAACAGTACTAGCTAACAATGGTGCACACCACACCACGCACTCGAGGGAGGGATGATCCGCAACCACTTGCCGTGCGAGCTCTAGCGCATCTTCAATTGCCAGGCTGCTGCCCTCATCGCACAGAGTGCTAAACAGAGCACGCGGCAACAAACAGTGCTAACTAGCAGCGGTGCACTATGCCACTCACTCGAAGGAGGGATGATCCGCAACCACTTGCCGTGCGAGCTCTAGCACATCTTCAATTGCCAGGCTGCTGCCCTCATTGCACAGAGTGCTAAACAGAGCACGCGGCAACAAATAGTGCTAACTAGCAGCGGTGCACTATGCCACTCACTCGAAGGAGGGATGATCCGCAACCACTTGCCGTGCGAGCTCTAGCGCATCTTCAATTGCCAGGCTGCTGCCCTCATTGCACTGAGTGCTAAACAGAGCACGCGGCAACAAACAGTGCTAACTAGCAGCGGTGCACTATGCCACTCACTCGAAGGAGGGATGATCCGCAACCACTTGCCGTGCGAGCTCTAGCGCATCTTCAATTGCCAGGCTGCTGCCCTCATTGGACACATTCACCAAACAGCAAGCAGGAAACGAACTGTACTGACTAACAAGGTGCACTACACCACGCACTCGAGAGAGGGATGGTCGGCAACCACTTGTCGTGCGAGCTCCAGTGCATCCTCTATTGCCAGGCTGCTGCCCTGGCCTAGCGTGGGCGGCACCGCATGCGCTGCATCTAGACGGCACGATGGGGAAGATGCATTTGATGGGAGCATGTGAGAAAGATGGAGGGAATATGGGGGGAGATGTGGGCGGCACCGCATGCGCTGCATCTGGTCGGCATGATGGGGAAGTTGCATTTGATGGGAGCATGCGAGAAAGATGGAGGGAATATGGGGGGAGATGTGGGTGGCACTGCATGCGCTGCATCTGGACGGCATGATGAGAAGATGCAGATGATGGCGTGATGGGGACAGCATGTGAGAGAGGTGGGTGGGTGAGTTTGAACGGTATCTCAGTCCCCGAGGCTGCAGACAATGATTGGAAAGGCAGATAATTAGCTGATTATACGATAAAAAAAAGACCGAGAAGCAGAGACGGAAAAGCCCATCTAGAGCACTTTGATTGCAGGCAGCCAGAACTTCATTTGAGCAGGGCACGTGAGAGCAGGGAACGTGAGAGCAGGGCACGTGAGAGCAGGGCACGTGAGAGCAGGGCACGTGAGAGCAGGGCACGTGAGAGCAGGGCACATGAGAGCAGGACACGTGAGAGCAGGGCACATGAGAGCAGGGCACGTGAGAGCAGGGCACGTGAGAGCAGGGCACATGAGAGCAGGACACGTGAGAGCAGGGCACGTGAGAGCAGGGCACGTGAGAGCAGGCAGGGCATACAAGGAGTTTTGAAGTAGCCATGGGGCACGAGGGCACGAGGGCAAGAGGGCAAGAGGTTAAGAAGGCAAGAGGTCACGAGGGCAAGAGCGCAAGAGGGCAAGAGGGCAAGAGTGCAAGAGGTTAAGAGGGCAAGAGTGCAAGTGTGCAAGAGTGCAAGAGGTTAAGAGGCAGGAACGAGGTTGGGGCGCAGCAAGGGAGAGAGAGCACCTCCGATGATGAGGATACGGCCGTTGCGCCAGCGGGGAAGTGGAGGCACGTCCAGTACTCGGCGCTCCAAATACAGGCCGGGGGGGACAGCCTGGTTGCAGGGGGAGGGAGGGGTTGGGGAGGGAGGGGTTGGGATGTGTGAGGCTGGCAGGCAGGGGAGAGGAGGCACGTCCAGCACCCGGCGCTCCAGAAACAGATCAGGGGGGACAGCCTGGTTGTAGGGCGAGGGAGGGGTTGGGGAAGGGTTTCGTCTGAGGCGTGCCAGTAACCACCTGGGAAGCGGAGGGACGGGTTGGGAAAGCCGAGGGACGTCCAGAACCTTGTGCTTGAAAAACAAGTCTTCATCTCCCCTCGCCCGCCTCCTTTCATTTGTTCGAGCAGAAACGAAGCACCCACCCTCCCACCGACCCACCCACCTACCCACCCACCCACACACCTCGATCACATCCTTGTATGCAGGCCAGTCGGCAAAGAGCGCCCTCAGCTTCCCCCGCACCTCCTCTAGTCCGAGTCAACTAAGAAAACGCATCCACTCACCTCGATAACTCCCCCCTGCCCACCTCAATAACATCCTTGTATGCAGGCCAGTCGGCAAAGAGCGCCCTCAGCTTCCCCCGCACCTCCTCTAGTCCGAGTCAACTAAGAAAACGCATCCACTCACCTCGATAACTCCCCCCTGCCCACCTCAATAACATCCTTGTATGCAGGCCAGTCGTCAAAGAGCGCCCTCAGCTTCCCCTGCACCTCCTCTAGTCCGAGTCAACTAAGAAAACGCATCCACTCACCTCGATAACTCCCCCCTGCCCACCTCAATAACATCCTTGTATGCAGGCCAGTCGGCAAAAAGCGCCCTGATCTTCCCCCGCACTTCCTCCCCATTCGCTGAACGCTGCTGTGTCAGCCCCCTCCCCTGCTCGTCCGCACACACAAACAGGACAAAAATCTCCGCCCCACCGAGGTCCCCCACTGCGGCCGTCCTCCCGCCGCCCCTCGTGAAGCACGTGCGGTAGGGGCGCGAGTGCTGGAGGTGGGGAGGAAGGGAGCGAGGGAGGGAGGGAGGGAGCGAGGGAGGGAGGGAATTAGGGAGGGAGGGAGGGAGGGAGGGAGGGAGGGCGGGAGGGAGGTAGGGAGGGAGGGAGGGAGGGAGCGAGGGAGGGAGGGAGGGGGCGTGGGTGGGTGGGTGGGTGGGAACAGCAACCATGTTACCGTGTCAGAGAGGTTAAACGAGACACACAATCACATTCCAAACATCGTTGTGCAAGGGAAAAAAACAAGTCAACGGCACCCAGCGGGCTTCTGAATTTCCCTAAGGACAAGGCAATTGCACCTCGAAGCTCAGAGATTCACGGGGACCAAGCCAGTTCCAGGCTGCAGCCAGTGTTCTCCTGTTTGACCCACAGCAACCCGTGTTGTGAATCAAGCTATGAGCGCACGCACGTCGAAGCTCACAGCCGCACCTCAAAGCTCACAGCCGCACGATCTCATTCACACCTCAAAGCTCACAGCCGCACAATCTCATTCACACCTCAAAGCTCACAGCCGCACGATCTCATTCACACCTCGAAGCTCACAGTCTCGCGGGGAGCAGCTCCGAGCCACATGGTGCGGCCGTTATCCCGCGGCGGGCCCCACCGCTCCCTCTCCTCGCCCTCCCTCAACACATGCTGTCTCACAGCCGATCGCACCCCGTCCGTGCCAATCAGCAGATCCGCCTGAGGCATAGAGGGAGACAGATAGGAACGACAATCTCGTTGGTGTGCAGTCAGTACGCTTGCAGGCTTGAGCAGTCACTGGCACCCCATCCGTGCCCATTTGACTTTTGAGTCAACTCAAAAGTCAGCAGTCACTGGCACCCCATCCGTGCCCATTTGACTTTTGAGTCGACTCAAAAGTCAGCAGTCACTGGCACCCCATCCGTGCCCATTTGACTTTTGAGTCGACTCAAAAGTCAGCAGTCACTGGCACCCCATCCGTGCCCATTTGACTTTTGAGTCGACTCAAAAGTCAGCAGTCACTGGCACCCCATCCGTGCCCATTTGACTTTTGAGTCGACTCAAAAGTCAGCAGTCACTGGCACCCCATCCGTGCCCATTTGACTTTTGAGTCGACTCAAAAGTCAGCAGTCACTGGCACCCCATCCGTGCCCATTTGACTTTTGAGTCGACTCAAAAGTCAGCAGTCACTGGCACCCCATCCGTGCCCATTTGACTTTTGAGTCGACTCAAAAGTCAGCAGTCACTGGCACCCCATCCGTGCCCATCAGCAGATCCGCCTGCGACACGAAGCACAGATGAACGCACCAAAACTCAGACATGCAACATTAGCAGACGCTTTAGTTCACCTCCTTCAACACATGCTGCCTCACTGCCGCCCACACCCCGTCCGTGCCCATCAGAAGGTCCGCCTGCAACACAGAGTGACAGAGAGGCAGGAGGGGCAGGCTCTTGAGTTCACATCACATCAGAGTCTCTAAGCCAAGCAGGCTTTAGAGGTCACTGGCAGGCGGCCTGTCCGCACCCCACCAGCAGATCCGCTCATGTAACGCACAGCTCATGTAACGCACAGCTCATGTAACGCACAGCTCATGCAACGCACAGCTCATGTAATGCACAGCTCATGTAACGTGCAGCTCATGTAATGCACAGCTCATGTAACGCACAGCTCATGTAACGTGCAGCTCATGTAACGTGCAGCTCATGTAACGCACAGCTCATGTAACGCACAGCTCATGTAACGCACAGCTCATGTAACGCACAGCTCATGTAACACACAGCTCATGTAACGCGCAGCTCATGTAACCCGCATCTCATGTAACGCGCAGCTCATGTGACGTGCAGCTCATGTAACGCACAGCTCATGTAACGCACAGCTCATGTAATGCACAGCTCATGTAACGCACAGCTCATGTAACGCGCAGCTCATGTAACGCACAGCTCATGTAATGCGCAGCTCATGTAACGCACAGCTCATGTAACGCACAGCTCATGTAACGCACAGATCATGTAACGCACAGCTCATGTAACGCAAAGCTCATGTAACGCACAGCTCATGTAACGCACAGCTCATGTAACGCACAGCTCATGTAACGCACAGTTCATGTAACGCACAGCTCATGTAACGCACCGCTTATGCAACGTGCTGCTTACATCATACACCCCCTATATTACGTGCCACCAGGCAGTTCTGTGCGAAGCTCGAGCGGCCCTGCTTACCTCTGCACTGAAAGGCTGCTCGTGGCGAGTGAAGTGGGCCGTCACGTGCCCATTGGCCTGGCAGAGTGAGTGAGCATGGGGACGGGGAGCAAAGCGCACCAGGCAAACAAACCAGAGGCAAGGGCGAGAGGAGAGAGGAGTTTTGAGGTGCCTCAAACTTTGGCCTGGCAGAGTGAGTGAGTGAACATGGGGATGGGGAGCAAAGCACACCAGGCAAACAAATCAGAGACAAGGGCGAATGAGAGGAGAGAGGAGGGGCGAGGGAGACTAAGAGAGTGGAGCGAGTGAGAGGAACAGAGAGGGTTGGATGAGAGGACGAGTGAGGGGCAAGGGAGAGGAAGAGGGGGCCTGCAGCTCTCTGGCAGGGCACTAAGCGCTCTGAAGCACCTGCAGCATTCTCTAGGCGACTTTAAACCCACCTGGTCCACGTGCGGGCACTAAGCGACTCAATGCTTTCTTGTCATAGTGTGGTAGAGAAAGGTCCTGGACCATGCCTCGTAACTTGGTCGTTTCGTGCTCCTTGAAGATCACATTCTCTCTCGCGCGCTTAACCTTCATCTCGCTTTCCCTCAGTTTAATTGAACTTCCGAGATTCTCCTCATTGTATCCTGAAAGTGAACCTCCTCTACGAAATTCAGCTTCTCCCGCCGAAGGCTCTATTCGTCTTCAAACCCACAAGGAGAAAACGATCCGGTGTGCTCTCCTGCTGAATCCATTGTGGAGTCTCTTACTCTGAGAAGATTTAGGCTCACGTAAGTCTACTTATGTGGTTGTGATGTCTGCTTTGCTTTATGACACAACTTCGAAGATACAATTGTCGGATAACTTTCAGTCTCGGGCTCCCGTCAAATGCGGCGTGGTTCAACGGTCCGGAAAATTATCGTGGGGCCACCATACGATGCAAAAAATGAGGGGTGACCGAATTACTGCAGATCAACTCACCAGATGCTCTCGAGATTGACTCTCTCAATTCTCGAACAACACCTTGATTTGATCGTGTATGCTAGTGACGAGGTTGTGATTCGTTAAAACGCGATTCCGTGCTAGTGACGAGGTTGTGATTCGTTAAAACACAGGCACGCACCTGCTCCACGTGCCCGGTGAACTCGCAGCCCTGGTGCACACACGAGGCAGGCAGGAAGCTCTGCAGCACTTCGAGAGCGAGCCCCCAGCGGATGGAGAGGCGGCCGTCAGCCGGCGCCATGGCCTCCAGCAGCACCTCGCCCGATGGGGAGAGTTGCCACAGGCTGGGCACATGCGCGCCTTGCGATGGGAACTACGAGGAAGGGGGTGGGGGGCGGGTGGAGGGAAGTTGACTCCAGAAGCACCTTGCTGGATGGGGCGAGCTCCCATAGGCTGGGCACATGCGCTCCTTGGAATGAAATATGCAGGTAAGGGGGAAGGGAGTGAGAGGGGGGAAGATGAGAAGGGAAGTGGCCTCCGGTAGCACCTCGCCTGATCCTGATGCGCGCCTTGCGACGACAGCCGTGGGGAGTGGGGCATAGGGGGAGGGGGGAAGGTGAGGTGAGAAGGGAAGTGGCCTCCAGAAGCACCTCGCCCGACGGGACGGGGCGAGGTGGTAAGCCTTGTAAGTCGACTCAATGGTCATCTGTTACAGCAACAGCAATGGCGGCACTTTTGAGATTTCTCAAAAGTGACGCCAATACACACGACACGGCACGCCTTGTGAGTCAACATATAACCCAGACCCCAAGACGGTCCTTTAGAGTAGACTGAAGAGTAACATCTTACAGCATCAGCAATGGCGAGGTCGATACATGCATCTCACTGCCGCCAGCCCGTTGGGTTTTATCCCCACAGTACGGCGAAAACCAAAGACCCGAGATTCTCCTTATAAGTCATCTCTTACAGCATCAGCAATGGTGGGATCGATGCATCGCAGCGCGGCCAGCCCATTGGGCTGAATTCCCACCATGCGCCCCACCCTCTCGGGGTCACGCCCCTCCGCCTTCTCATACACCTGCCACGCAGGGGAACACAGAACATCAGACCTCGCAAACGCAACCTTTGTACACCTGCCATGCTTGGGAAACACCGGAATCGTAGACCCTTTCTTGTTCACGTGGCGCGGGGAGCAACATCCGCGAAGAGCAACAACCTGGCGCGGGGAGCGAAGCTGTAAGGCAGCAGGTGAGGGGGGAAGCTCTTTGTCACCTCGCCTTGCAGTGAAAGAAACTGTCTAACAGTCAGTAAGGCACCAACCTGAACGTCAACTCCCTGCCGGCGAAGAGCAATGGCTGCCGTCAGACCGGCAATCCCGCCGCCCACTATGATCGCATTTCTCAAGAGGGGCCTTTCCGCGAACTTTTGTTGGGACGAATCTCCCTTCGAATCCGCATCTGTCTTTACAGCAGCCGTGGGAATGGCGGCCTCGAAACAGCAGGAGCGCCTGAAATGCCGCGTTGTGTGGCTAACTTTTAGAATGCGGATATTTGAAGAATAGTAGGATGAAGCATTCATGGATTGTTGCGAGGGGAAGGAGACGGGGTGATCAGCAGCTCTTGGGATTATAGCGAGGACATGGCTGTAGGTCAGGTGATTATAACGAGAGGGAACTCCTAGCTGCATCATGCTTGTATTTTTGAAGCGTAGGAAAGAGGAGAAAACGTTTCCTTTCCTTCGCCTCGACTTCTGGAAAGGAACGCCGCTATGCAACGAAAACAATAACAATCATCGTAGGATGGGATGGGAGCCTGTGATGAAAGAAACATTAGAAACTCTGAGGAATGTCCAGCGCGTGTGATGCGTCAACACCGCATGTATTGGTCAGTATCACGCACAAGAAAAAACGCCAGCGTCATGAATGAGAGATGTTTTTGCTGTGGTAGTGTGGAGCTGTGGGACGGCAGAGCCATGCCGAATTCGACTCAGATTGTTGTGTGATGCGTTACTCGAAGTGAAGAATGTGAGGAATACATCACGGCTCTTTTATTTTTTCGAGCGGTGCAAAAGCTTCATTTTCTTACACGTTATTGGTTCATTATTCTGATTGAAAAATGATAGTTTCAGACAATGATAAACATCAAAATTAAGAAAGAACAAGCTAACACTGATTAGCATTCCGTTGAAGCCGAACAAGCTTACAGAGGCTGACTTCTGGGAAATCCCAATAACTAAATCTATTTTACTGTCAAAGGGCTCAGCATGCATGACAAAACGGTACATGTACAACAAAACTGCATTTGGAGAAGGGGACTGACATTCGTGTTGCATCCACCAGAGGATCACATGATCCATGTCTTGGTGTTGGTGACTTGTGCACTCCCATCATCAACCTGCGAAAATGACCCTATCTTTGACTAGGGCAACAGAGAATCGTATTGTTCTAAACCAGAGGACTACATCCGAATCTATCCATTACTCGTCTTGCATTGCAAGCTCCAGAGCATAATCATCGCGCTCGATAGGACCTCGTGCAAAATACTTGCCAAACTGCTGCCAGTACACTTCATCCTCGTCCTGTGTCTCCACCTCAAGGTCAGAAAGGGGAATCCCCACACACAGCAGTGCATAACCCTTTTCCTTGAGCTCTTGCGAAATACCGAGCGCGCGTGGTTGAACCAGCTCGCCTGAAATCACCCGGACAGCGCAGGCTGTGCAGCAGCCATGCCGGCATGCGAAAGGAAGCTTAATGCCTTCCTCCTCCGCGGTTTGAAGAATGTATTGATCCTGCATCATGAAGAAAGGCATCGAAGGGACCAAGGTAGGTGAAAACGTTAAACGAGGGGTAGGGTGGAATCTGACAGTCGAGAGCACACTGGTAGAGAGCTCAGAGCGTTGAGGCAGTTTCAGCAGTGCGTTATTCCGCTGTTGGCCCCAAGAAGCAGCTTAATGGATACAATACTTACGCCACGTATCGACTAGTTTCGTACGAAACGCGTGAGCTGGCTGGTATTCAAGATGCCATCTCATGTTACTGAGAATGATAGAGATATCGATTCAATGTTGTCATCGCTGTCATTGAACATTATCAACACCGAAAAGTGAACGTGCTTATTTGCGGGCGTCTGCTAACCAACCTGCTGCCTTTGCCGCGTAAAAACATAACCAACGCCCGAGGGACCTAGGTCAAGCTATAGGCACAATGGGATGAAGGTTCTCGCTAGTTCGTTTTTCACTCCAGTTTACAACATCCAGCGGATGACCCAATCAGTAACCTGCATATTTTTCCATACATCCATGATCATGTCCTACTACGCGTCATCGAGTCTTACCTGAGGCACGTCGACCGTATACGTGACTCCTCGTTCCCGGTCGTGCACCGTCACCGTGTGCACCGGAACCTCCTCGTACTCTCCGTCAATCATTCCCTCCAGCTCGTCCAGTTCTGCCGTAAACGTGTCGATCGCCGTCAGCTCCGACGCGCGCATCGGCGTTGACAATGGTCTTTTGCTGGATGCCGTCTGTCTCCTCGAGGGAAATGCGCCGGTGTGAGCGACTACGGCGGTGAGTGTGCGAGATGGGGGAGCGGAGATGGGAGCTGCTGCAGGCAGCTTCAGGAGAGCTCCCTGCATGGATGAGGAAAGTAGGCCGGCCATTTTTGGAAGACCGCGCAGTCGAAGCAAATCTGGAGCAGAGAGAAGGCGATATATATTCGGGGTACGTGAAGAATGACAAACACGATTCCCAGCGCGAAGCAGGAAGGAAGTACACGTAACAATCTGATGACAAGCCAGCGACAGCTGATTTTCTAGCAAATTCGAGCTTTGTTCCGCGAAGAAAGAGCATGGGGGAGCAGAAGAACAAGGGTTGTGCGGAAGTGGTGAAAAAACGGTTGACGACGTTATAAGACGGTTGAAGGTGTTTTGATGAAGGGACTTTAGATGGAGGAGTATGACGAGGGCATTTTCGAGTAGTGCTGGCCAATCAGGTGTTGAGCTTATGGAAGAATCCATCGCCCAGGTCTGCGCTGGACGGTAGAACATCTTCTTGGCGACGGGGATTGTGCCACCTGGAAGGTTACGTCAGGATACTTCCAATGCTGTGTCAACATACCAGACATTGAGATAACAATAGAGGAAAGCACCAGAGAAAAGCACTACTTAGAGAAATATTATACTACAAATAATATGACTATTGATTATACATGTTAACTTCAGCTCATATGTTGCAACTTCCCTATTTCCCCATCCCTGTACCAGTCCAAAAGCGAGTCCCTCCATCCCGTTTTCCCAACCCGTTTAGCCAAAGCGAACATTACAGCGCTGAACGCATCATACTGCGCAAGCAATCTAGTCACCTTCATTTGGGCCCCCTCAGGCAGAAAATCAACCGGATTGAACTGCGGCGCGGACCAGATGAAGAGCGGCCATAGCTGCTGCAGGCGCTTCTGCTTGAGTTCAATGTCTTCTGGCGGGATTGCCTGCAGCCGTTCGTGCAGCTGGGGAATGTCTCGAATGTTGAGTCGGTATGAGACTTGACTCCAGTCCACTCCGTCTCCTTCGAAGGGAAGCAGCACATCCGGCTGTTGGGATGGTAGGTCGGTTGGTTGATTAAAAGAAAAGAAAAGAAAAATAAATCATGAGGCCCTTCCACTCACACTTACAAGACTGATACCTGTGACCCAAATGAAGAACACAGCTTTCACCTGAAGAACAAGACTGAATGACAACAATGGCCCACCTGAGCGACAACAGAGACCCAACTGAACGACAACAGAGGCCCACCTGAATGACAACGGAGACCCACCTGAATAACACCAGAGACCCTCCTGAACAACACCAGAGACCCACCTGAATGACCACGGGCACGCAACCCGCAATCACGGCCATGGCGAGCGACGCATGCCAGCCGTGGCCCGCGGTGGCAAGGCAGAAGACGCTGTGCTCCATGCCACCATACGCCAGCTCCTCGCCGCCCTCCGGTACCACCTCCACCTTAAAGCCCGTCTCGCCGTCCCGCCCCGCGTACAGCTCAAACACCCGCTGCCGCACGCCAAAGCTGAACGGCGGCTCCCCTTGCTCCTTCCTCCCTGCCTGCACCTGCTGCTGCTCCTTGTTGTCTCCCTGCCGCTGCCCCCCCTGCTCCTGCGGGTGTGCCTCCTCGTCCCAGGTGCTGCTGCCGTCGCTCACATTCAGCCCTCGTACGAACAAAAGGTACTGTCGTTCCCTCCCACCCTGCCCCTGCCCACCATTCCCCTCCTCCTGCTGCTCCTGCCCCTGCTGCTGCACCTCTCCCTCCCCATCCGCACCTCCCTCCCTCACCAGCGCAGGCAGCCCTCCAGCCTCCCTCACCATACTCGCATTCTGCAGGAACCTCAGATGCGCCGAGGGCGGAATCACTATGTCCTGCCTGGGCCGGAAGCACGGGCCTCCGTCTGGCGTCCCGAGCATGTTGCAAGTGTACCCCCATGGAGTGAGGGTGATTGCGGAAGCTAGCCGCGGGTCCTCGAGCCCGTAGAGCTGCAGGGCGCACTTGCCGTACTCCTCGCTCACCAGGAAAATGTGGTCTGCCCCGCCCTTGGCGTCCCAGAAGGGGCCGAGCGAGCGGATGAAGGAAATGGTCTCTGAGATGAGCCGCTGCTTGCCACTGTCTCGGTTGCTGTTGGGGGTTCGGGAAGGAGGAGCAGAGGGAGGAGGAGGAGGGGCCAGGAAGGGCAAGGAGAGGGCACAGGGCGGGAGGGGCAGGAAGAGCGGAAGGGAAAGGACAGAAGGGTTAGGGTAGCAGGGCGAATTTGTTGTACTCCTAGCTGCGGAGAGGCACATAGAAGAATGTCAGCTTCAAGAGGATTGATGGAGCGGTGGTGAGGTGACTGGCGAGCAGCCCGAGAGGCTCTATCTGTAACACCGCCTAGCATTTAGCTCCACTGCACCAACCGGATGAGGAGAGGCACGTAGAAGAAGTCAGCTCCACGCGGGTCGATGGTGCGGTGGCGGCTGGCCAGAAGTCTCTCTCCCAGAACCAGTGGGCCTCTACCGGTATACAGCACCTAGCACCTAGAGCCACCCACCAGCACCTACCGGATGAGGAGAGGCACGCAGAAGAAGTCCGCTTCCCGCGGGTCGATGGTGCGGTGGCGGCTGGCCAGCAGGCGCTCCCAGGACCTGAGGGCCTCTGCCAGTGCACACCACTTATCACCTCAAGCCACCACACTTAACACCTAGAGCTAGTGCACCCAGAAGCACGCCGAACACATCACGTACCGGATGAGCAGAGGCACGTAGAAGTAATCAGCTTCACGCGGGTCGATGGTGCGGTGGCGGCTGGCGAGTAGCCGCTCCCAGAACCAGAGGGCTTCGGGGTGGTCGATGTAGGGCGAGTGCTGCATCTGCCATGAGTTGAACTGCGGAGGCAACTCGTACACATACACCCTCAGGGGCTTCCCCGCTGCTGCTGCTCCTGCTGCAGCTTTCACTCCTCCTGCTGCCATTGCTGCTGCTGCCCCTCCTCCGCCTGCTATTGCTGCTGCTGTTCCTCCTTCTGCTACTGCTGCTGTTTGTCCTGCGTCGTTCTGCTGCTGCTGCTGCTGCTGCTGCTGCTGCTCTTGCGCTGGTTGTGGCTGTGGGCTGAGGGAGGCTGCTGGCTGGATCTCTCCGCCTGCTGATGCTGCTGGTGATGCTGTGAACGTGTCACTCTCTGGAATGTCGGCCCAGGGAAAGGGCGACCCGGGGAGCCTCCTGATTGGTGGGCGGGGAAGGTGGAGGATGGGAAAGAGGAGTTGGCGATGGTGAGAAAAGGTTTCCTTTTCGCCTTATTGTGATAAGAGTGAGCAGATGGCAAAAAAAGAGCACACACAAGGTGTACCCCCCCCCCCCCCCCCCACCCACCTCAGACGCAGCTCCTCATTGTAATAGAGCGAGCAGTCGGCAACAAAGAAGCCGGCCTGGCACTGACACACAGACAGTACCGGCTAGCACACACGGGCTGCAACTGAAGCAAACTCTTTTTCCATCCCTCTCAACCTTCCCAGACCTCTCACCTCAGACGCAGCTCCTCATTATAGTAGAGCGAGCAGTCGGCACCAAAGAAGCCCGCCTGGCATTGACACACGCCCCCCTCGCAGTCGCCCCGCTGCGAGCAGTCGTTGAGACACGCCACTGAGAAGCTCTCGTCCTCACATGCACTGCCGTCGTGGTACCAAGGACACCTGGTTGCGAAGGGTTGTGGATGGGTGTGGAGGGGTTTAAAGGGGTTCTGAGTGGTTTTAAGGGGTGTGGAGGGTTGTGGAGGAGCGTGGAGATGTGTGGGGCGATGGGGCCCACCCACCCACATGTGTAAGTGAGTTGAGACACGCCACTGAGAAGCTCTCGTCCTCACACGCACTGCCGTCGTGGTACCAGGGACACCTGGCGGGGTTTGGAGGGGTGCAGAGGGGTGTAGAAGACAGACAGGCGAGTGAGTTGAGGCACGCTACCGAGAAGCTCTCGTCCTCACATGCACTGCCGTCGTGGTACCAGGGGCACCTGAGGAAGGGGTGTGGAGGGGTGTTGAAGGGTTTTGAGGGGTGTGGAGGTGTGTGGCCCACATGTGTGAGTGAGTTGAGACACGCCACTGAGAAGCTCTCATCCTCACATGCACTGCCGTCATGGTACCAGGGGCACCTGGGGAAGGGGTGTGGAGGGGTGCGGAGGAGTGTGGAGGTGTGTGACCCACATGTGCAAGTGAGTTCTTCCAAGCACGCAGTTGAGTAGCTCTCGCCCTCACACGAGCCTGCAAAGTGACCCACCCCATCCCGTCCTCCCCTCTTCCCGCCCCCTCCTCTCTTCCCCCCCTTTCCCCCTCCCTCCTTCGTACCTGCACTCCCAGACGGTGGCATCGCAGAGCCCACGTCCAGAGCAATAGTTGGGGCAGTTGTTGAGCGGAACAAGCCATGGGAAGGGGTGCGGCGGGAGGGGCGTGGAGGGGAACATCGTACACATACTACTTTCCTGTCCTGTGCCCCGCCCCCTCCTTCCTTCGTACCTGCACTCCCAGTAGGTGGCATCGCAGAGCCCACGTCCCGAGCAGTAATTGGGGCAGTTGTTGAGGGGAACAAGCCATGGGAAGGGGTGCGGTGGGAGGGGCGTGGAGGGGAACAGCAGTGGCGATGCCGTAACAGCCGCTGCAGCTGCTGCAGCAGCTGCTGCCTGTGATGCTTTTGATGATGCCTGGTTGCTGGACGCGCTGTTGCTGCTGCTGCTGTGGGTGTTGACGGGTGTGCTTATACTGAAGGGTTCTCGCGGCCCAGTTTCAGTGCCGTTGCCATCCGTCTGCAGGCGCAGTGGCATGCGCGTTATGATGGCCCCGATCGTTCGCTCCTTCCAAAAGGTGCCTGAGGAGGTGAGAGAGGGGGGAGAGAGGGACGGCAGAGGGGACGAAAAACCGTTAAAGGTAGAGCTAGGATTTTGGCAGAAAAGCGTATCATTATTCGTGGCAGGAAGCAGCGCTCACACTCGAGCGCACATTCACATCTGGATCCATTCAACTCGCCTCATTATGCATCATCCTGCCTTGAGGCATTACCATCGCATCACCATCTCATTACCCTTCAAACATACCGTTATTAGGGAAGCAGTACTAGTCGTGGGGCAGGAAGAAGCGATCGCACTCGAGCGCACAATCACTCTTTAAGTCCACTCGAGTCGCCTCCTCATGCATCATCCTTGCGCACCATCATCACGCCTCACTCACACATACCATTATCAGGGAAGCAGTATTCGTCATGGGGCAGAAAGAAGCGCTCGCACTCGAGCGCACAATCACTCTTTAAGTCCACTCGAGTCGCCTCCTCATGCATCATCCTTGCGCACCATCATCACGCCTCACTCACACATACCATTATTAGGGAAGCAGTATTCGTCATGGGGCAGAAAGAAGCGCTCGCACTCGAGCGCACAATCACTCTTTAAGTCCACTTGAGTCGCCTCCTCATGCATCATCCTTGCGCACCATCATCACGCCTCACTCACACATACCATTATTAGGGAAGCAGTATTCGTCATGGGGCAGAAAGAAGCGCTCGCACTCGAGCGCACGGTCACATCTGGAGTCCACTCAAGTCGCCTCATTATGCATAAATATTTCCTTGGCGCGACACCTTCACAACACCCCTCCCCTCGTGCGTACCGTTATTGGGGAAGCAGTATTCGTCATGGGGCAGAAAGAAGCGCTCGCACTCGAGCGCACAGTCACAGGAAGAGGGCAGGAAGCACGGCATCTCCACTCCCCACGCGTACCGGCACGAGGGTAACCCCAACTCCGTGCAGTCCACCCCCGTGTACCCGGGTAAACAGTCGCATCTACCCGCCTCCTCGTTGCAGGAGCCGTGGCGGGAGCAGGCGGGCGGGCAGCGCGAGGGGAGGAAGGATAGGCCGTCGGGGGGAGGGGGGATGACGGAGAAAGGGGAGTGGAAGCGCTTGGGCCATTTTGGGAGGGGCGCGAGAAGGAGGAAGAGGGAGAAGAGGATGAGAGCGAGTAGGAGCTTCGGAAGGGAGATGGAACGAGGGGAGCAGGAGAAGGGGAGGTGGAAGGGGAGGCGGAAGGGGAGGGGGAAGGGGAGGCGGAAGGGGAGGGAGGAGGGGGAGGAGTGAGAGGGTCGCGAGGGGAAGGAGGAGAGGGAAGCGGGATGGAAGGCAGCGCGAGGGGAGGAGGTGAAGGGCCAGAGTAACCGTGAGTAGGAGGGGGACCAGGAGGGGAATGAGGGGAGCGAGAAGGAGGGGGATTTGGAAGGGGTTGCAAAGAACGGCCGCGAACGGAAGGTGGCGGCCGGGCGAGCGGTTGACGAGGTGGCGAAAGAGGATCCGATGTTCAGGCTGGGCGGGTTACCACTCGGCTTCATCGCTCGACTACCCGCGCCGCGGGGAGTTCGGAGTGGGGTTCCGAGGGGGGGTTTGGGGGAAGTGGGGGCGCGGAGAGGGGAGTCCGAAGTGAGTGATGGGGGTTCGGAGTGGTAAGTGGGGAGGGCGGGGAGGCGAACCGGCCGACGAGTGGAAGAGAGACCGGATCTGGCTGTAGCGAGTGCAGGCGTCAAGCTCCGTGGATAACTACGCGCGAGTTCCTTGGAGAATTCTCAAAAAACACTCACGGAAATTGTGATGGAATGAGGCCGGATGATCCCCTCACCCTTGTCCGAAAACCGCGCTGCAGACGGAAAGGAGATTTTCCTATACGAGATTCTTGAGAATTCTGAAGAAAATTCGCCTTCTTTCGCTCGCCGATCGAGTTATAGGAGGAAATGCTTTGCGGGCTGTGAGGTTTGTTGTTAAGCAGCCTCAGACGCCGGCCAGCCGTGCACGTCGCTAATTCTTCGAGACGTCGCGAAAAAAGACTAACGGCGATTCTCCTCCGTCGTTTCTAGAGGCTACGTAAATGCCATCCGTCGATCGTGCGTCCTGCACGCTGAGGCAATTATGACGTCGCCCCACGCGTACCTAAGAAAACCACAGCGAGAAACAAGAACCTTTAAACAAAAGTGCCAGGACTGAAATGACGTGAAAAGGGGAGCCGTTGTGTGCTTCGACGTTGCTTGCTCTCCTTCGAGTCGCTGCTTGTCCCCGACGCCTACTCGCGCACACTTCTCAGCAGTGTGACGCGATTACCAAATGACGTCAGTACCCGGCAGCGATAGGGAATTATATACATGTCGGATATCCGCTGCTTCAGCCGCAGAAGCTAATTTGTCGACGTAGAAGCAGCAGCAGAAACTAATTTAGTCGCGAAAAGGCATTGCATCTTGTTTTGTACCGTTGCATGAGGGACTCGAAAGGAGGGTGGATTTGATGCTCAAGCTTACCGACAGGGCCATAAAAATTACTTTGAGTGTTCCGGAAAATGCGTAGATGCGGCAGTGTGTGACTGTATCGGTGAAAGTGAAAAGGATGGCAAGATCGGTGTGGAGGTGGTGCCTGTCACTCGATTGTGTATGTTTCGATTCATAAATAAAAGAATCGGCTCTACATTCAAAGTACAAGGAATCTAGGTACAGTATGAGTAAGATTTATACCAATCTGCAACTTACAACGTACACAATCTACAATGCTAATATGCCTGGACTGAACGTGCTTTCCCTCGCTTCTCTTCTCTCAGTTCACTCTGACGCAGCGCCAATCGCGTCGAATAGTCGGAGACATTTTAGGACTCGAAGTGATTCAGTTGCGAATTAGGACGCGGATCTTAGGCAAGTAAATGCAGGGCTGCGGATTGTTAGTTTGATACTTGATTTCACGCAGGTCGCAGTTTCATGTGACTCGCAGCTTCTATCCATTGTCATAACTATTCCCCATCAATAGCTAGTGCACGATCCGAGCTCGCCCTTAGTTTTTGTCTCACTGACTCCCCGTGCATGGTGGTACGCTTCAATAAAACAGCCTCATTATTATTGAAACCTAATGTTTTTCTCGGATACCTGATTACGCCAGTTGAGTGTTGAGCAAGGAAGCCTCGCGATGGCTCCTCCTTCCACGTCATCAGGATTTGTCAGCACCGTCCGATGTAAATATGCGACGGAGCAGCAGGTTCAGCGATGGCGCACGTCGTCGGATCCGATCGCCGCGACGACAGTCGTCGATTCGCCTCTGCGATTCATTTACGAGCTGTGCTGGACGGTGGTGAGTGCTGGACGGTGGTGAGTGATAGACTTTCAGACAAGTCAATTAGTATGGCTGACAGCTACGGATCACGTACTCATGCATATCAGTAGCCGCTAAATGCCGTTACGGGGTTTGAGCTCGCGAAACGACTTTCGCGTAATGCTCGTGCTCGTGTAGTACGGTAAATCGATCAACAAACGAGCGTTTTCAAGGATCAGAGCTCGTCAAGCTGACAGTAATCAGCCAGCCAAGCCTCGACAGTTGAAGCTGAGCCGACATTTCGATTCGTTGAGTCGGAGCCGAGTCAACCACCCGATAATGGCGTTTCCCTGCGGCCGCCTCTTGCATTGCATACCCTTTCTCTGCCTAGCCTGCTGTCGCACCGCCTAGGTGATCTCTCCGGCTCAATCCGATTCGTCCGTGGCTGCTCGTCTTGCCGCTGAAAGAGATCAACAAGGCTGAGATTACCAGTGTCATTTGCGACGGTGCCTGTGCTTGGCCTAGATTCCTGAGTAGTTAGAGTAGAGGTTCCTTTTACCGCTTTCTTTTTTGTGCTTACCCACTCCACAGAGTTCGGGTTTCATACCCGACCAATCACCGTCGCTGCGAAGAAAACGACCGTAGTAGTCACCGCATGAACAAATATACCAACCAGGACCGCAGAATACGGGACGTTAGATTGTCGCGAGAGAAACCCTAATTCGTCAGCTGTGGAGTTTCTGCATCCAGAGCACAAACAAATGCTGTCCCGCTTAACCGCCTGTTTTCCCGCCTCCCTTCTCTCCAGGTGCACGGCGACCTGCCACCCGCGCGGATCCCAGCCGCGCTGCAGTCCGCAGGCCTTCCCCTTCCGCCCTCTGCCTCCCTCGACGCGGGCGCAGGAACTGCCGCGGACCAGCGTGCGGCGGATGAGCAGTCCCCGCCTGCCCCAGATGTGCCCTCCCTCCTGGCCGACACTGTGGCTCAGCTGGCGTTCGAGGTACACTACGCTGTAATGTAGAGATATTGACATTAAACACATCTCAACCATGTAAACCCCGCCCCAGATGTGCCCGCCCTTCTGGAGGACACACGGTGGCTCAGCTGGCGTTTGAATTACGTTGAGTTGAACTGGATTGACTCTTGAGGATTCTAACAAGTCAACCCTGCTCAAAGTTGGGATGAAAGTCTCTGCTGTTTGTTCACCTCTGCCAACCAATCCCTTTGTTGTTTCGTTCTAAGGCCTGGTTCCAGAGCTCTGCCAACCAATCCCTTTGTGCATGCTTCCTGCTTGCTTCCTGCTTTGCTTGGCTCACTCACTCACTCACTCACTCACAGGTGTCTGGCCAGACTGACCTGCGTCGACGACTGGTGGAGCTGGTGAGTGCGGCAAAACAGGGAGATGAGATGAAACTGTGAGCGAGATGATGTGAAACTGTGAGATGGCGTGGAAGAGTGAGATGAGATGAAAGGCTGAGATGATTCCACATTCGGAGCTGAAATGTGAGGTAAAGCGGTGGGAGGGAGGAGCTCTGAGTGAGTTGATTATAAGGACAGCAGAGTGTGTCATCACGGCAGAAAATGTGAGCGGGATGAATCTGCGGCAGAGGGTGAATGAAGTGAAATGAAGCTGGAAATAGGAGGGTATTTCCATTGAGGGCGATGGCAGCACTCTCTGTGAAATGGCATAATGTGCATGTGCTCGCGTGTTTCTGAGAGCCATTTTCCCTCCATGCCTATTTCATACCGCACCCGCTCCCGTCTCGTCCCAATTCCATCTTCCTTTTCCCTTCTCTCTCTACAATGCCTCTGCCCTCCGTGTCTCTGTCTACATCAGACCAAGTGGCTGGCGTCCAATGGGGTCGTGACACCTCGCATGCTGCAAGATCGCTGTGAGGCAAGTGCAAGTGCACCCTCGTAGCAGCAGCAGGATACCCTTCGGTTCTTCCACTGGTAGAACAGTCTTTTCTCATTATTGCCCATCCACCTCCGTTCTTAAAGCCCATGTCTTCAAGCGTCATGTTCCAAAGAAGAAAAAGGCGCATGCCCGTCTCAGGAGGCTAGAGAACCAATCTTCACCCACCTTGCCGGCTCGCCCCTCACCTTCCCTCCTCTTTCTACTCCCCCCTCACCTACCCTCCCTCCCCTTGCTACCTCCTCCCCTCCCCCTCCTCCCCCCACCACACTCACTCCTCGCTACCTCGCCGCACCTCCACCTTCTCCATGCCCCCAGGAGGAGCTGCTGTGGGAGGCGGAGCTGATCAAGATGGAGCCCTCGGAGCTCAAGAAGAAATGTGTAAGCCGTCACTGCCAATCCACACCCACGCCCCCCTCTCACCTTCTCCCACCTCTCTCCCCCCCACCCCTCCACCCTCCTCTCCCGCCCGCTAGCCTGTTCTTTTCCGCCTTCACGTCCATTCCCTGGTTATGTGCTTGCTTGCTGTCTCTGCCCTGCTCTGCTCTGCGCTGAATAAATAATGCTCTGCGCTTAATAAATAATGCTCTGCTATGCCCCAATCTTAATCAAACAAGTTGGGTTTTGCATAGGCCTCCTGTGTGCGCCTCTGCCTGCTTTCCTGGTATCTGCCAGGTGCGTGCAAGTGGACCCTCACTCACTTGATGTACTCTACGAGCACGCCCAATTTTGAGTCATTTTAGAAGCTGTCTTTCTTCCGTCTCTGCTCCTCTCTGTTCGCTGCCTGCCTGCCCCGTTCACCTGGCAGGTGCGAGTGAACACACGACTTGTGTACACACAGACCAAGTTCAACCTGCTCCGAGAGGACTCCGAGGGATATGCAAAACTGGTGAGAGAGAGAAATGGAGAGATTGAAAGATGTATTGTAACGTAATATCCAGGTGACGTTTGAGTCAACTTGAAGACACACAGACCGAGTTCAATCTGCTCGAATGAATGAATGAATGCTCCCCCAACCCCAACCCCACTGCACAATGAGGAGGATGGGAAAAGGGAGGGAGAAATAAGAGGGTGGAGGATCTGATTGATTGACTGCCACATTACTTAGTGAGCGGTGTTTTTATTTGAGGCTTTCAAAAGACTTGAGTCAGCTCGTTCTGTGATTCTACATGTGGTATGTGAAACATCATTCGTGATAATCTACCTCAATGATACGTAATTTCTGGCTCCTTGTTCCATACTACTGGCAGATCACCATACTGAGTCAGAAGGGCCCTCTAGGACTCAACTCACGATCAGCCAGTGCTGTGGTGGATGCTGTAAAGGTGAGTGAGTGGCTGCTATTAGTGGCGGATGTTTAAAGGTGATTTGCTTTAATTGCTGTTGGATGCAGACACTGCAGACAAAACTCCTGCTTAAGCAACCATTGCTGACTGTTGTGCTCTCACTCGCTCTCACATTGTCCTCTATGCTCCTCTCCTTAGTGGAGAAAGACACGTCCTGCGTCTAGAACGCTTGCGTCCAGACGCAGCATCTTAGACGCAGGACGCTAGAGGAGGGCCTTTAGGACGCATGAAAAGACGCATGCCCGGGCAGTGCAAAAAATGTTGTAACTGTATCTTATACACAACATACATAGGCTAGAATGGTGTAGCTCTTTATGTTCTTGGGGGGTTGGGTGTACACTCCAACCACATTTTGTGGTTGGTCAAGGTTGGGTTTGGTCTTGGTCCTTGGTTGGCACTTGCCAACTTTTGGTCCTAAGGCCTACCAATCACAACCTAGCAACATTGTGGGGTTACCTACTCCACAAGGCATCTCCCCCATTGGCCAACTTAGTGGCCAATAGGGTTTGCTCCTTCTTCACCCCTCTCTTGCTTGCATGCTTGTACTATAGAGCCTCCATGGCTCATTATTCAACTACTCTTGAATTCTATCATGGTATTCAGAGCCAAATGGCTCACGCCACCTTCCCTCGATCCTCATGTTGTAATTCCCTCCCCGCTCCCTTACCCTAGCGGACTATGACCTACATCGGCCCACCCGCTCCTCAGATCTAGCCTCCCGCGGCTCAGTTCCGCCTCCCGCACCTCAGATCTAGCGTTCCGCGGCGTAGATCTCCTCCTCCGCGGCCTCAATCCTCCCTCCCGCAGCCTCTATCCTCCCTCCCGCAGCCCCAAACCGCTCCCCCGTGGCAGCAATCCTTCTTCCCGCCGCCACGCCTCCATCTGCCCGCCAACGCGTCCGACCTCCGCGCCGACGCGGACGACCAGCGCGGCGACGCGGATGACCTGCGACCGCCGCGGACGGCCAGCGCGCGACCCCCGACGACCAGCGCGCTGCCGCGGACGGCCAGCGCGGCCCCGCCGACGACCCGGGCGCTGACGCGGACGGCCAGCGCGGCCCCGCCGACGACCCGCGCGCCGACGCGGACGGCCAGCGCGGCCCCGCCGACGACCCGCGCGCTGACGCGGACGGCCAGCGCGGCCCCGCCGACGACCCGCGCGCTGACGCGGACTGCCAGCGCACGGCCACGAACGAACCGCGCGCCACCGCGGACGGCCAGCGCGCGACCGTCGACGCCCCTGCGCTGACGCGGACGGCTGGCGCGCAGCCGCGGCTGATCTGCCCGCCGTCGCGTTCGCCTGCCCGCGATCTCCACGACCTCGAAACCCTAATTCCTCCCCGCACTTCCGCACTAGCCTCTCTTCCCCTCTACCTCCTCCCCCTACTCCACCCCTAACGGCACCAGCAGCAGCAGCGCATCGCGGCGGCAGCAGCAGCGGCATCGGCGGCGGCAGCAGCAGCGGCATCGGCGGCGGCAGCAGCAGCGGCATCGGCGGCGGCAGCAGCGGCGGCGGCACCAATACCAACAGCAGCAGCGGCGCCTTCACCCCTCCGCCGTCATGGCGTCATCCGACTCCTCGGTCGATCTAGCGACCATTGGCGCCCTCGAGCTGCTCGGCGACAACTCGGCCGCCAACTGGCACTCCTATGCTCACTCCGTCGAGGTGTTGCTCTCCTCGGTCATCGTCAGTGGTTATACACTCCGCTCCGTCGTGTTCCAGGAGGAAGGCGGACTCCAGCCCATCGCCCCTTCTGCCCCCACCGGACCTCCTCCTGATGAGCCCGGACCTGAGCCCGAGCCCCCTGGTGATCCTCCCTCCTTCGCACCGGATGTCAACAATCCTCAAAGCGTGGAAACTGCCATCCGTGCCTACCGCAACACACTCAACGACCACCTTCGCCGTCAACTGCGCTATGAGGACGACAAGCGCGCCTACGACGAGGCTGCTGCCCGTCACCGCGACTACCACGCCCAACTCACCACGTACACTACACGCCTCGCTAACTACACCTCCGACATCGCTGCGTGGCGCATTGCTGACTGTCGAGCTCTCTCCATCCTCCTCGCCACTATCCCCTCCTCCCTCAAGCGAGAACTCTCACCCACCTCCTCCTCCCACCTGTAGCAACTGCTTGTTGACCTCTTTGACCGGCAGGACATTGCCACCCTCTATGCCCTCATCAAGGAATTTGGATCCATCACCATGGATTCCACTGCCGGCGCAGCCGCCTTTACTCGCCGCGTCCTTGACCTTGCTCGCCGCCTTGCAGCACTTGGTGTTACCTACCCTGACACCGTCATCTGCTGCCACCTCCTCGAAGGCCTCACTCCTGCCTTCGATGCCCACAAGCTGGCCTACATGCAACTCCTCTCCAAACATGACACTCCCGCTCAAGTTGCCCAGTGGATTATCACCACCGAGGCAGAAATCCTTCGCCACTCCTCCTCCACTGCCGCGGTAGCACAGCAGCGCAGCGGCAAAGGCGGAGGTGGAGGGGGGCGTGGAGGTGGGCGTGGAGGTGGTCGAGGCGGCTCTAGCGGTCGTGGTGGTGCGGGTCGTGGTGCAGCAGCGGCCTTCCCACCCTGTCAGTATCTTCCCCTTTATGGCCCCACCCGAGGCCAACGCTGCAACCAAACCACTCATGCAACTGAGACGTGCTTCAAGGCACTCAGCGATGAGTGGTTCGCTCGTGGGAACTCTGGCACCCCTCCTCGCTGGTCCGCCCTTAATCCCCGCCCCACTCCCCTCGACGTTCGCACCTCTCCCCTCTACGCTCCTTCCTCCTCCTCCCAGGCCCACCAGGCCTTTGCTCTCCCCTCTCAGCAGCAGCAGCAGCAGCATCAGCAGCAGCAGCAGCAGCAGCAGCAGAAGCAGAGTGTCCAGCAGCAGGGACCGCAGCAGTACGGGCAGCAGCTTCAGCAGCTCCAGCAGCAGCTTCAGCAGCTCCAGCAGCGGCTCGACCTCCAGCCCCAGCTTCCTCTCCTCCCACCTCCTCCTGTCCCCCAGCAGCAACCGTTTCCCGGCTGGACTGCTGGGAATGCAGCCTCTGCGGCCCACCTCTCCGGTCCCTCCCCTTCGCCGTCCACAGGTGGTAGTGTGACCCCCTTTCCCTCCTCTGGCTTTGTTGGTCTGCTTAGTCAGCCTCCCTCTGTTGCATCCCCTATGTATGCCCCTGCTACTAATGAAACTTCCATTCAGTACTCCGCCTCACCCTCCTCCACCCTTGAGTTCGTCTTGGATAGTGGAGCCACTGACAATGTCTTTCGCGATGCTGGCAAACTCCATTCTCTCCCCACACCCACGTCCCTCCTCGGCGCTGACAGCAGCTTTTCCATCCCCTGTCACAACACGTCCACCCTTCCCTGTCCTCTCTTTCCCTCAGGTATCGTCACAGGTCTTCACATTCCCTCCCTTCGCACTAACCTCCTCTCCCAAAGGTCCCTCCAACAATCCATGATCACCACTGTCACCCCAGGAGGTGCTAACCATTGTGACCTTTTCCAAACCTCCACAGGTCGCTTCCTCGCCCGCATTCCCTACTGTCACCGCTCCCGTCTATACACCCTTCGGGTTCCTCGCCCCTTCACCTTCCAAGTTGCCTCCCCCCCCCTCCTCCCCTCCCTCCCACTAACCCACCCGTCCCCCCCCCGCCCCCCTGACTCTGACTGCTCATGTCGCTCCCTCTCCCACCCTGCTATCCTCCTCCATCACAGGCTAGGTCACCCCAACTTCGCCACTCTGCGCTCCTCTGTATCCTCCGGTCTCCTCCACGGTCTCCCCTCCTCCCTCCCTCCCCTCCCAAAGTCCCCTGCCCCCCCTTGCGTCGTTTGTGTTCAGAGCAAGCTCAAGCAGCAGCCGCACCGGAGCTCCCCCTCCGTTGCAGCCCAGCCACTTGATCTTGTTCACATGGACCTCTGGGGCCCTAACCCCTCCCCCACACGCCAAGGCCATCGCTACCTCCTCGTGCTCGTCGATGATCACAGTCGGTACTCGTCCGTCTCTCTCCTTCGGACGAAGGCGGACGCCCCGACTGCGATCATTGCCTGGCTCGAACAGGCAAACACCCACTTTGGGCGCCCTGTTCGCCGCCTCCACTCTGATGGTGGTGGTGAGTTCCTTAACAACCAGATCTCCTCCTATTGCCAGTCCCGCGGCATTCTTCAGACTTACACCCTCCCTCACTCCCCACAGCAGAACGGTGTCGCTGAGAGCCGTGTTCGGGAGATCACCAAAACGGCTCGGTGTCTCCTTGTCCACGCCTCCTGCCCCCCTTCTCTGTGGGGCTACGCCCTCCTTCATGCCGCCCTCCTTACTAACCTTTACCCTCACCCCCTCCTCCCCTCCACCACCCCCACTGAGCTATGGACAAAGGACAAACCCGATGTCTCCCCTCTTCGGGTCTGGGGCTCAAAGGCATATGTCCTCATTCACCCATCTGACCGATCCCGTTCCCTAGGAAAACTTGCCCCTCGTACCCTTCCCTGCATCTTCCTTGGTCATAACCCCTCTTCCCCCGACTATCTTTTCCTCCACCCCCCCTCCGGTCGACTAATTCGCAGCAGGGATGTCGTCTTTGACGAATCCACCCCATACTATTCCTCTCCTCCGTCCACTGACCCACTCCCACCTCTGACTCGTCCCCTTGTCTGGTCTGACACCACCCCTCCCCCTCTCCTCCCTCCTCCCCCCATCCTCCCACCCCCTTCCCCACCGCCCCCCCAGTCCCACGGTGCCCCTCCCTCGTCTGGTGACATCTTTGACCCGGACCCCCTGTCTTCCCCTGTCTCCCCCGCTCACTCCTCCCCTGGTGCCCCTCCTCCCCCTCCCTCCCAACCCTCGCCTCCCTCCCCCCCTCCCCGCACCACACTCACCCGGTATCCTCACACCAGGTCGTGCGACGGTATTCTTGGTGCACCGCCCCCTGTTACCCTCTCTACCTCTACCCTCCCCCCTCTTTCCCCCCTTCTTCACCACTTCTTCCAGGCTGTCCTGCATCAAGCCCCTCATGCACCCGCCCCCTCTACTACCTCTCCAGCAGCGGCAGCAGCAGCAGCTCCAGCAGCCACCGCAGCGGCACCAGCAGCGGCAAGTGCAGAGGCACCAGCAGCGGCAACCGCAACGGCACCAGCAGCGGCGAGTGCAGCGGCAGCAGCGGCCTCGGCAGCGGCACCAGCAGCGGCGGCACCAACAGTGGCACCAGCAGCGGCACCTGCGGTCATCCGCGCCTTCCACACCTCCCTCTCTGAGGACTCCCATGAGGAGTTCCTTGACCTCCACCTCTCTGACCCCTCCCTCCTTCCCATCACCTCTGACCTCTCTGGAACACCAGTCTTCGCCTTTTCCTCCGCACCCTCCACCTTCATCCCAACCACGTATGAGGAGGCCATGGCTTGTCCCGACGCCCCGCTCTGGCTCGCCGCCATCATCAAGGAGCTCGAGGCGTTTATTGCCAACTCCTCCTTCGTTGATGTGCCTCGCCCTCCCCCCTCTACGAACGTGGTCAAGGGGAAGTGGGTGTTTCGCGTCAAGCAGCTGCCAGGAGAACCGCCCGTCTACAAGGCCCGGTATTGCGCCAAGGGCTTCACGCAGCGGTATGGCTTTGACTTCTTCGACACCTTCTCCCCCACCGCCAAACCTGCTACCGTTCGCGCCGTCCTCGACCTCGCCGCTCGCCTCAACATGGAGATCCACTCGATGGATGTCTCCAACGCCTTCCTGCAAGGCGTACTACGTGAACTGATCTACATGGAGCGCCCAGCGGGCTTCCACCTCCCCTTCCCCGCTGACTTTGTCTGGCAGCTGCGCCGCCCAGTGTATGGGCTCCGCCAGGCTCCCAGGGAATGGCATGCCAAGCTTGCTGCCACCCTCGTCAAGCTTGGGTTTCGCACCTCCCGCTCCGACGCCAGCCTCTTCCTCTGCACCTCCCCCTCCCCCTTCTACATCCTCGTCTATGTTGACGATATGATTCTTCTCACTACCGATCCTGCCGAGCTCGAGACTGTCAAGACGGAGCTGGGCAGCCGTCTCAAGTGCAAAGACCTGGGAGAGCTGCAGCACTACCTCGGCATGACCATCACTCGCGACCGCTCCGCCCACACCATCTCTCTCTCTCAGGGCCACTACCTCCAGCAGGTCTTAGAACGGTTTGCAATGGCGCGCGGTAACCCCCAGCCCACTCCCCTTTCGGTCGGGCACCACCTCTCCCCACCCTCCTCTCCCTCTCCCTCCTCCCATCCTTATCCTGAACTCATCGGCTCTCTCATGTACGCCATGGTCTCTACTCGCCCTGACCTTGCCTACCCCATCAGCGTCCTCGCTCGCTTCGTTGGCGCTGGCAAGCATACGGAGGAGCACTGGCAGGCCGCCAAGCGCGTTCTTCGCTACATTCGTGGCACCAAGGACTATGTCCTTACCCTTGGCGGCCCTTCCCCACCCCTCCTCCACGGCTACAGCGACTCTTCCTGGGCTGACTCTCGACCGGATCGGCGGTCCTCTCAGGGTTATGGCTTCTCTCTGGGCAGCGGCCTCATCAGCTGGCGGTCCACACGCTCCTCTGCCGTCGCCCTCTCCTCCTGCGAGGCAGAGCTCTACGCTGCAACCATGGCCGCGCAGGAGGCGCGCTGGCTCACCTTCCTCCTTGATGAGCTTGGAGCCCCCCAACGCTGTCCCACCATCTGGTATGACAACGCTAGCACCATCCACCTCACCAAGGATGCTGTGTATCATGGGCGCTCCAATCACATTGAGCTCCGCTACTTTTTCATTCGTGAACTCGTTGAGGCCGGCCATCTTCGCCTTGGCAAAATCGACTCGGCGGCCAACCTCGCTGACATCTTCACCAAAGCCCTTCCCCAGGCGTCCCACTCCTTCCTTCTGCGCCTCCTTGGCCTCACCCCTCCTCCGGTTTTGGCGGCCTCCTGATTCCATTTTCTAGCCTTATGCCTGTTGGGGGGTTGTGTTGTAACTGTATCTTATACACAACATACATAGGCTAGAATGGTGTAGCTCTTTATGTTCTTGGGGGGTTGGGTGTACACTCCAACCACATTTTGTGGTTGGTCAAGGTTGGGTTTGGTCTTGGTCCTTGTTGGCACTTACCAACTTTTGGTCCTAAGGCCTACCAATCACAACCTAGCAACATTGTGGGGTTACCTACTCCACAAGGCATCTCCCCCATTGGCCAACTTAGTGGCCAATAGGGTTTGCTCCTTCTTCACCCCTCTCTTGCTTGCATGCTTGTACTATAGAGCCTCCATGGCTCATTATTCAACTACTCTTGAATTCTATAAAAAAAAACCCCCGGGCAGCCGAAAATTGATGTTATAGGGTATGGGAAGGGGGGGGGGAACGACGATGCACACATTTGAGGCAAAATCGTCCCCTTTAAACTTCCAGGGTTTAGGGTTTACAAAGGAGAATTGTCTTGGTAAACCTTCTAGGGTGTTTTTGATGGTCTAAATGGGTTAGGGGGGGTCGACATGACGCGAAATTGACAGTCGCGTCGAAATCGTTGAAGTCAATTTCGCGCTGAGGCATTTTTTTTTCCGGTCAGCCCGAAAAAAAACGGGGTGCGTCCTGCGTCTCTGCGTCTGGACGCTGCGTCCAGACGCAGGACGCAGCAGGACGCGTGCGTCTTTCTCCACTAAGCTCCTCTCCTCTCTCCTCTCCTCTCGCCTCTCTCTCTCCTCTCCCCCTCTTCTCTTCTGTCTGTCCCCCTTCCCTGCCAGTCACTCATCGGCCTCTTTGACCTGGACCCCAACCGCATGTTCGACGTTGTCACATTGTCCCCTACTCCCCCCTCCCCCTTCCTCCCCACCCTCCCTCCCCCCCCTTCCTCTGTCTGTCCCGCGTTCCCTGGCAGTCTCTCATCGGCCTCTTTGACCTGGACCCCAACCGTGTGCTTGACATTGTCCTGTACGCCCCTCCCCCCCTTCCTCCCCACCCCGACCCCTCCCTTCTTCCCTGGCAGTCTCTCATCGGCCTCTTTGACCTGGACCCGAACCGGGTGTTTGACATTGTAAGAATAGCACCACTGGCCTATTTTATCAGGCTCACAGAAACGTGGAAGTGCCATGCCATGCCATGCTCATCATGTCATTGCATGCCATTCGTTCACATGCCATGCTCACCACATGCTCAGCTCAGCTCAGCTCACTGCATGACATGCTTGTCGTCCGTACATCACTCCACATACCAGAGCCTTTTCTCTGAATCCTGGCCTGTCTCTTGCATCCTTATCCCCCATCCCTCCCTCCCTCCCTCCCTCCCTCTGTATTCCTTCTCTCTCTGCTCTCTCGCTCTGCCGTTTTCGCCGCGTGTGTCTGTCTCTCACATCACACCAGGTGCTCGACTGCTACGAGATGCACCCCACCAACTCTGCCTTCCTCCACCTCGTCAAGCTCTTCCCTGAGGTGCGTGCTGGTGGTGGATGCTGTGCGGTGCAGTGCTGTGGGGGCCTGTGCTGCGTGGTGCTGTGCGTGCGGTCTCTTGCAGTGACATTTATGCGAACATTTATGTGGCTCCTCGACCATCGCTGTTTCAGTCGGCTTCCACCTCCCGGTCCCTCCCTCCTGATCATCCTGCAGTCGCACGCGCCTCAGATCCTGGGGTTCAAGGTCAGCCATTACCACCCCCTCACCGCCACCGCTGCTGCAGCGGGGAGCACAAGAAGCTAACATGTCACACACCCTTCCACGCTCCCCCCTCCAACCCCTTCTCCCCTGCGCCTTTCAGTCGCACGCGCCCCAGATTCTCGGGTTCAAGGTCAGCCACTACCACCACCTCACCGCCACTGCTGCTGCTGCTGTAGCGGGGAGCAGCAAGAAGTTAACACGTCACACCCTTCCATCTCCCACTCTCCCCCCTGCCCCCTCAGTCGCACGCGCCTCAGATCCTGGGGTTCAAGTTCAGCCACTACCACCGCCTCACCGCCACTGCTGCCGCCGCTGCTGCTGCTGCTGCTGCTGCAGGAAGCAAAGGGGGGAAGGAGGGCGGGGGGAACAGCAAGGGAGAGGGTGCAGGGGGGGAGAAAGGAAGTGCAGTAAAAGCGGGGGCAGGGGGAGCAGGTGGTGATGGCGAGGGAGGAGAGAAGGGGGAGGGTGGCAGTGGGGCGGAGGGGCGGATACCAGACAGCCTGTTTGTGTTGGCAGCTAACTGCCTCAAGAGCAACGTGGTGCAGCTCGCTGCCTTGTGAGTCGCATGCTTGCTTGTGGCTTGTGGTAATCGGTGCTAGGTTTCGTTGTCTTGGAGAGGTCAAGAACAGCTCACAGCATACCAGGCAAGAACAGCTCACAGCATACCAGGCAAGAACAGCTCACAGCATACCAGGCAAGAACAGCTCACAGCATACCAGGCAAGAACAGCTCACAGCATACCAGGCAAGAACAGCTCACAGCATACCAGGCAAGAACAGCTCACAGCATACCAGGCAAGAACAGCTCACAGCATACCAGGCAAGAACAGCTCACACCATACCAGGCAAGAACAGCTCACAGCATACCAGGCAAGAACAGCTCACAGCATACCAGGCAAGAACAGCTCACAGCATACCAGGCAAGAACAGCTCACAGCATACCAGGCAAGAACAGCTCACAGCATACCAGGCAAGAACAGCTCACAGCATACCAGGCAAGAACAGCTCACAGCATACCAGGCAAGAACAGCTCACAGCATACCAGGCAAATAGTTTAAAGAGCATACCCTACTCTCACCCTGCGTTTGTCCCTGCGTGGCCTGGGCTCGTGCGTGTGTGGCAGGTACCCGTTCTTGGACCCGCCAGACGAGGAGGCAGAGGCACGCAGCAAGGAGATGAACGCACAGAGAATAGCGGATGTGAGTTGCTGCGCACACAGACATGTAAATTGTTGCTCAGCAATTTACAGTTGCCAGCTCACGGTGCAGGCTATTCGTGCACTGCTTGTCTGCTATTCGTGCACTGCTTGTCTGCTATTCGTGCACTGCTTGTCTGCTATTCGTGCACTGCTTGTCTGCTATTCGTGCACTGCTTGTCTGCTATTCGTGCACTGCTTGTCTGCTATTCGTGCACTGCTTGTCTGCTAGTTGTGCACTGCTTGTCTGCTAGTTGTGCACTGCTTGTCTGCTATTCGTGCACTGCTTGTCTGCTAGTTGTGCACTGCTTGTCTGCCTGCCCTCCGCACTCTGCTCTGCTCACTCGCCGCTGCCTTCCCCCTATGCCAGCCCCCCTTATGCCACCTCCCCGTTCGCTACCCCCCCTATCCCCACATCTCCACTTTCCACCTTTTGTCGCGTCCTCCCTTCTCCACCCCACACGCCACCCCCTGCCCACATCACCATCTGCTCGCACCCTCATTTCTTTGCGTTCTCCATCTCCCCTCCCCTCTCTCCCGCAGGTGAACCGCATAGGAAAGATCAACCTGGCAGCGACGGGGAGGGACTTGACAGACGACCCGTAGCCAGCAGACGTGTTGATCAACCTGTACGGGGCAGTGGACGGGCAGGAGAGCGCTGCTCCTTTTCAAACACCCGCTTTTCTCCCCTCCCCCCTCGCCCCTCTCCTTTTTTTTTGCGGCCGAATCGTCCCCCATTCTCCCCCGTTCCCCTGCATTCCGCTCCCCCCCAGGTGAACCGCATAGGAAAGATCAACCTAGCAGCGACGGGGCGGGACCTGACAGACGACCCGCAGCCAGCAGACGTGACGATCGACCTGTACGGGGCGGTGGACGGGCAGGAGAGCGCTGCTGCCAAGGAGTGGGGCGAGGCGGAGGGCAACGATAAGATGCGCCTGCTCAAGGCGCTGCTGCTGGTGGATGACTGGTGAGTTGATGATGCTTGCCTTGTGCTTGCTTCTCACTTAACCGAGGAGTGGGGCGAGGCGGAGGGCAACGATAAGATGCGCCTGCTCAAGGCGCTGCTGCTGGTGGACGACTGGTGAGTTGATGATGCTTGCCTTGTGCTTGCTTCTCACTTAACCGAGGAGTGGGGCGAGGCGGAGAGCAACGAAAAGATGCGCCTGCTCAAGGCGCTGCTGCTGGTGGATGACTGGTGAGTATGTTCTCTTTCTTCTAACTGTCTTCTTTGTTGTGTGTGTTTGCATGTGTGTGTGTGTGTGTGTGTGTGTGTGTGTGTGTGTGTGTGTGTGCGTGCGTGCGCGTGCGTGCGTGCGTGCGTGTGTGTGTGTGTGTGTGTGTGTGTGGTTTCTCGTCTTTGCGTAAGCTGACTGCTTGGATGATAGTTGCGCTTCGACGACCTCGATGCTTTTGAGGTGATTCACACTCCTTGCTTCCATCCACTCCTCTAACACCTGAAGCCGCCCCACCCATCCTCCCCCGCACACAGCAGGCCCCATGCGCAGCAGCTGCTGGCTGGCTGGAGCACCTGAACCCCTTTTGGCTGGCTGGCTGGAGCACCTGAGCCAAAAGGGGTTTAGTGCCTCCCCTCACCACACTTAGGCAAATAAGACTCTGAGTTGAGTTCTCCCCACCCTTTCTCCCACCCACCCACCCACCCTCCCACCCACCCATCCACCCATCTACCCATCCATCATCCCACCCACTAGGCCCCATGCGCGGCAGCTGCTGGAGCACCTGAGGCTGCTGCACCCCGTCGCCCACCCGCCCATCTGCACCGCGCTCTGCTCGTATGTCTCCACCGCCCCCGTGCCCTGTGCGCTCATGTGTGTGTGCCCATGCATGCAATGCAACGCCCTGTGCCATGTGTGCCCATGCATGCAATGCAACGCCCTGTGCCATGTGTGTGTGCCCATGCATGCAATTGCCTCATCCCGTTATCATGCACATGTATGCCACCACGACTGCATGTATATCCTGCTGTTGCACAGCACCGGAGTGATTGGGACAATGCATTTGTGTGAATGCCAACTCTCTTTGATCGTGTCACTTCTGTGTTGTCATCTTGAATTGAACATGCCGTAACTCGTGTCAGGGTTGCACATTTTCATCAAATGTGTGCCAATCGAATGTGAACAAATAAAAACTCATCTCATTCTGATCTCTCTCCTTCCCCTACTCCCCCCCCCCACTCCACCACCCGTCCAACCAGCCTCATATCCCGCTCCATCGCCCCGGCTTACCATGCAGTCCGCCCAGCCTACCTTCTCAACCTCAAAGCCCAACCTTCTGCCGATGCTACCTCGTCACCGAACCTGCCTTTCAGCCTCGGTGCTTCCCGAGGCTCGGATGGAGATGTGGATATGGCTGAAGCCGGCCAGGTGGAAGGAGTGGCAGGGGGCAGGAGGAAAGGGGAGAGGGCGAGGGGGGACGAGGAGGATGGAGAGGGGGAGGGGGAGAAAGACAGAGGAGTGGGAAGGGGGGTGATGGAGAGCGGGACAGGCGGGGCGCGGGTGCCTGGGAGGGTGTTTGAGATGCTTCGCTTCCTTGGGGCGTTTCTATACCAGGACACCATTCTGCTGCAGAAGGTGAGGGGTGAGACTGGGGGAATGGGCTTCAAGGGGGCTCCGAAATTGAGATGCTTCGGTTGCTGCATGCAGGCCTTTCTGCTGTACCAGGATTCCATTCTGTTGCAGAAGGTGAGAAGTGACTGGCCGGTGGGCTTTAAGGGTTCTGAGATTGGAATCTTTTGGAGCGCGTGTTTCCATCACCTCACCATGTCTACCTAGATATGAGCACGAACCGAACTCAAACATGTTTGCTCAAACTTTTGCGAACCTTGCATGATGGTCGAACCGAACCGAACATGTTTGCTCGAACTTTTTTTAGAATTCTGAGGTTTGAGGTTTGAGTCTCTAATAGCGAACCCTAAAGGTTTGCTCAAACCATGAAAGGTTTGAGCGAACTCGAACCTAGTTCGGTTTGAGGTTACGAGAGGTGCATAAGGAAATGTAAAACGCTTGCGGAACACGTTCGGACGGCCCCTCTTGGCGCTCCCTGACGGCCCCATTGCGGGGCTGGCCGGGATTCGTCATGCTTGATGTTTAGGGTTTAGTCCCTAAGAAACGGAATGCTTGGACTAATCCCTACAAAACGGAATGCTCTGCTGCAGGCCTAACCATAATTTATGCTCACTGTAATTTCTAACCTAAATGCATGACGCATCTTAAGAGGAATGTCTAGTTAAAGAATTGTAGAGGGGGAGCTTGAATCTGGTACTTAAGAGCAGATACAGATCTGCTCTAGTTAAGTTACGAGTTTAGGGTTGGCTGCCGTGAAATGGCAGCCAACCCTTCGACTTTCCCGTTTTTGACGGGAAAGTCGCGTGGGATTTGGCGGGTGCCTAATTCGAACCCCACGCTGTTCGAATTAGACAGTTTCGAACTTCAAACCTGTTCGGTTCGAAGTCCTAAACTCGAACCTAAAAAGTTTGTGCGAACAGTTCGCGCAAACTTTTTAGAAGTTTGCTCAAACTTTTTTTACTAGAAAAAAAGTTCGGTTCGAGTTAACTCGAACCTGTTTGAGCGAACCGAACCTAGGTTCAGTTCGTTGCTCATATCTATGTCTACCTGTCATCTGCATGCCATTCGTTGAACTTACTTTTCACCAAACCTCTGATCACTCTTTTTTCCCTTTTCCACTCTGCTCTTTGATTGCTGTTTTGCATGGCGTGTCACACACCTCCTCACCGCACCACACCGCCCCACATCACATCGGCCACACCATTTGCACCGCACCACACTCCCCTATCCCACAACGGCACATCCCCAGCTGTGCAAGGTGCTCAAGGCGGACCTCCTCCAAGCCCGTGCCGCCGCTGCAACTGCTGCCGCCGCTGCCGCCACAGCCGCTGCATCAGCTGCCTCCTCCGCTCCTGCAACTCACTGTAACGGCCTTTCTCTTGCCGTGCTCACACCACCACCTGCAGCAGCAGCCAACGGCCCCATTTCTGCTGAACCCGGCTCTTCGCTCGCTTCCCCTGACACCGCTGCTGCTGCTACTACTGCAACACCAGCAGCAGCAGCAGCAGCCGCTGCAGCAGAGGCAGCAGCAGCGGCAGCAAGGGAGGTGGAGGGGGGGGTGGTGGAAGCACTAGAGGCGTCGCTGCTGCCGGCGCTGCAGGCGGTGGTGGCGAGTCCGCCGGTGTGCATGCAGCTGTGGGAGGTGCTGGCCTGCCTGCCCTTCCAGGAGCGCTACCGGCTGTATGGCGAGTGGGAGAAGGAGACCGAGACCAACCCTTTGGTTCTGGCTGCCCGGCAGATTGCACGGGTGAGTCAGTCAGGGGGTGGAAAGGGTGCTGAGAAGTCCAGTAGCACTAGATCCTCTGCTGGTGGCGAGTCCGCCGGTGTGCATGCAGCTGTGGGAGGTGCTGGCCGGCCTGCCCTTCCAGGAGCACTACCGGCTGTACGGCGAGTGGGAGCGGGACAACGAGACCAACCCCCTGGTGCTTGCTGCCCGGCAGATTGCCAGGGTGAGTGATAACAGTGCAGTTCAGGGTAGTAAGTGAGTGGGTAGTGTACTGGGGTGATAAATTTGATTGGGTAACCCAGCAGCGCTGAATTTGGCCGCTGGCTTTGCTGGTGAAGGTGCTTCGAGGGATAGAGGCTCTGTTCTCCTAGGGTGCGTGGGTGGGTGAAGAAGACGCGGTTCGCACACAGATGCACGTCTTTTTCCTCCCTCGCCTTCTCCGCTTACTCCCCTCCTCCCCACCGCCCTCTCCCAACCCTCCTCTCCCAATTCCCACATATATATTTTTTCTTTGTACCCGTTCCTCCCCCCATGCCCAGCCCCCCCTTTTCATCCCCTCTCCCGCCCTCCCCCCATTTAGCTGGGCATGCGGTGCACGCTGAGGCGGCCGGCGAAAGAGAATCTGAAGGCAACACTCTGAGCATCACGTGCCTTTTCCAATGAACCTGTTCCTCTCCCCACCCGATACAAGTTGGGTTTTGAGACGCCTCAGAACCCAACTTTTATGATGTGGTGGTGAAAGAGAATCTGAAGGCCACAGTCTGAGCATCACGTGCCTTTTCCAATGCACCCGTTCATCCCTCCTTACCCCCCACTGCCCACACCGCCAGCTGGACACGCGGAGAACACTGAAGCGGCTGGCGAAGGAGAATCTGAAGCCAACGGGGCGCATGGTGGCGAAGCTGGCTCACTCCAACCCGCTCACCGTGCTGAGGACCATCGTGGTGCAGGTGGGTGCTGCTGCTGCCCTGTGCACTGCACAGTAACAGGCAGCGAAATTAGCTGCGATGGTAAGCGGTTCAGTTCAGGTATGGTTTAACAGCTGGCGCACTCCAACCCGCTCGCCGTGCTCAGGACCATCGTGGTGCAGGTGGGTGCTGTTGTGGTGCAGGTGGGTGCTGTTGTGGTGCAGGTGGGTGGTGCTGCTGCGTGGTGCATTGCACAGTGGTGCAGTGTGCAGATGGACTCGCCCAACGATATGATTCTGGCTGTCATTATTGCCTTCTAATACCCAACCCTTCACACATCTCACAATCCAACCCTCTCCCCCACCACAATTTCCCTGAACCTCCCTCTCCCCTCTCTTCCTGTCCCACGGCTGGCAGGTGGAGGCATACAAGGAAATGATTCCGCCTGTCGTTGATGCCTTCAAATACTTCAACCAGGTCAGTGCTCCACGCCCCACCCCGCACCACCCTGCCCCACTCCACCCCACTCCGCCCCACCCAGCCCCACCCACCCCCCCCCCCCCCCCCCCCCCCCCCCCCCCCGCCCCTCCCCCCCCCTCTCTTGGCCCCTCGTTCTTCTGCTTCGTCTTTCTGCCTTTTGAGTCGTGCCAGCTGCGGTGTCACTGACATGCTCTGGAGCACCTGGTCCTGCTTCTACTACCTGGTGGTAAAGCCGTGAAAACTGCTCTCCTCCTACCACCACCCTCCCCCGTTCGCTCGCCCTAAAACAGTTGGAGTTTGACATTCTCGAGTACGTGGTGATAGAGCGACTGGCCCTGCCGCGCAGCACCATCAAGGAGGACGGGCTCAACATCGCCGACTGGCTGCAGTGCCTCGCCTCCTTCTGGGGCTCCGTGTACGCGCCCTCCACCCCTGCCCTCCCTCCTTCCCTCCCTTCCCTTGCTTCTGGCGTACGGGCTGTACTGCTCTGTGCACGTTCCCTCCCAGGCTTGTGTTGCCTTTTGGGGTTCCGTGGGCTGGGCTATGGAGCTCTGTGCGTGTGGCAATGCCGTTTGGTCTTCCTTTTTTTGTTTGCCATGTGTGGCCGGTCTCGTCTCCTTTTGGGGCTCTGTGTATGTTTCTCCATCCTTCCCTTGCTGCTGAGCAAAAGGCCACCGGAAGCATGGTTTTGCAGTCTATTTTTTGGAGCTCTCTACTCTCTGCTTTCTGCTCTCTGCTCTCTACTCTCTGCTCTCTGCTCTCTGCTCTCTACTCTCTGCTCTCTGCTCTCTACTCTCTGCTCTCTGCTCTCTACTCTCTGCTCTCTGCTCTCTGCTCTCTACTCTCTGCTCTCTGCTCTCTGCTCCGTGTGCATGTGTTGTTGCCTTGTGTGGCTGTGTGCGTCCCTTCCTTGTTCCGTTTCCTCAAGCTATGTGGCTCATACATAGCCTGGCTGGCTTTATGAGGGGACGCAGTGGGGCTTCACATCACACTGAGATTGAATGCATCGGTTCGCGTCGTCCCCTCCCCTTTTCTTTTCTTATCAGCTGCAAGAAGTACCCTCTGGTGGAGCTGCGGGGGCTCTTAAGCTACTTAGTGAACCGGCTGCACCAAGGCGAGGCAGTGGAGCTGGTGTTGCTGCAGGAGCTGATGGAGCAGATGGCTGGCATAGAGTCGAATGAGAACCTCACGGAGGAGCAGCTCGAGGCGCTGGCTGGCGGGGAGACGCTCAGGCAGTTGACCGCCAGCTTTGGCCAGGCCAAGAACAACAAGGTGCGCTGTTTGTGTGGCTTGCCGTGGCAGGGGTGGGTGGGGGTGGGGAAGAGCCTAAGGGGGCTGGCAGGGGATTGGGGCATCGCAGAGTCTCCTGGTTGCACGGCGGGGAGCTGGTGTTTCTGCAGGAGCTGATGGAGCATATGGCTGGCATTGAGACGATTGAGAAACTGGTGAAAAGGAAGAATTGTATCAATGTCGATCTCAAACCAAGTGAGCCAAGGTATACATAGGTGGAGGAATTGGTAACGGATGAACTTGGCCAACAATTATTAGAGGCCCCAATATCTGCTGGTTGTGTTGGACCAACATCATTGGGGCTTCAATAATTGCTGGGTGGGTTTGAACCAACATTATTGGAGGTCCAAAAATTGTTAGAAACCCAAACAAGCTTCAACCACAATTTTTGATTGAAGGTACACTCAACAACCCTACACCTATTCTATCATATGCATGATTTATAGAAAATACTACAACACAACACCCCAACATGCATAAGGCTAGAAAAAGCTAGAATTAGGTGGCGGGAGGGGTGAGTCCAAGGAGGCCTTGGTGAAGATATCCGCGAGATTGGCCGCCAAGTCAATCTTGCCATGTTTGATGCGTTCGTCGTGAACGAGGTCACGAATGAAGTAATGGCGGAGCTCAATATGCTTAGAATGTCCATGAAACACGTTGTCATTGGTGAGATGAATGGTCCTGGCATTGTCACTCCAAATGGCGGGACAGCGCTGAGGAGCACCAAGCTCCTCAAGAAGAAAAGTGTGCCCTCGAGCCTCTTGCGTGGTTATGGTGGCGACATGCAGCTCCGCGTCGCAGGAGGAGAGAGCGATGACGGAGGAGCGGGTGGAACGTCAGCTGATAAGACCGCTACCAAGAGAGAAAGCATCGCCCTAAGAGGAGCGACGTTCCGGCCGAGAATCGGCCCAGGAGGAGTCACTGTTAGGGATGAGCAAGAGGCGAACACGAACGTGTTCGGTTTCGCCCCTGCACGAACACCGCCGTTCGGCGAACCGAACATTCCCAAAAAAGGGTGTTCGCCGTTCGCCTGTGAAGGCGAACACCTTTTTGACGCAGGCGAACACGAACGTGTTCGTGGCAAACACATTCGTGTTCGCCCCAGGACTACATTCACACGTTTGTGAATTGTGCATTGTTGACATTTGTTAGGTGGTTGTAAGCTCCAAATAGAGTAAAATTCAAATCGTTGCACATTCCCTCCCCCCACCCCCCAAGCCAGTCCCGCCCTGCTTCATCCATGCTAGTGCCAGCATGTGACGGCGAAAGGCTAGATCTGCACTTGAGCAACGGCGAAATGCTAGATCTGCACTTACGCAATGGCGAAATGCTATATCTGCTCTTAAGCAACGGCGAAATGCTAGATCTGCTCTTAAGCAACGGCAAATGCCTAGATCCGCACTTAAGCAACGGCGAAATGCTAGATCTGCACTTTAGCAATGGCGAAATGCCTTGATCCGCACTTAAGCAACGGCGAAATGCTAGATCTGTACTTGACTAGCTTCGAAATGCCAGATCTGAGCCCAAACACCAAGGCCCGCGACCTAAAAATTGGTCGCGGGCCTATTCGTCAACGAACACATTGGTGTTCGTCGAAGGCCCGTGTCGAACACGAACACGTTCGTGTTCGACGCGCCTCGGCCAGCTGAGTTGTGCGAACGGCGAACGTGTTCGGGCGAACACCGAACACGTTCGCCCCGAACAATTTAGGCCAAAAAAAAGGCGAACCGAACAGGAGTTCGTCACATTGCTCATCCCTAGTCACTGTAGCCGGTGTAGACCAGACCACGACCAGGACCCCCCACGCCCAGGCCCATTGCGCCGCGAGAGATGTCCACCAACTCTATCTGACCGATGCCACTGCGCTGCGGTCTTGGGCAGGGCTGAGGAGTAGGGCGATGATGACGCGGTAGAGGTTAATGTGGTTGTCAGGGCCGACAGGAGGACGATGACGGAGAGAAAAAATATAAAGACATAGAGGGAGCTGCTGGCGGAGTGGTAAGAAGTATTATAAGGAGGTTGTGTTCCTGTAGAGGGGCATGGGCAGTGTGACAGTGAGGTGGGAGGATGTGGAGATGCTGAAACGATGATTTTTTTTCAACGACACGCTTATTGACTTCTTCCTCAAGTGAGTAGGTTGGTCCTATGGAGAACAGCTAATGTTTTCACATTCGTCACTCTCCTCTGCGGCTGATTTCCTCCTCTGTGGGAAAGGTGGGAGGTGGCGCAGAGGAGGGTGACGAATGTGAAAACATTAGTTGTTCTCCATAGGAGCAACCTACTCACTTGAGGAAGAAGTCAATGAGCGTGCCGTTGAGAAACTTTCCTGGTTTCAGCATCTCCACATACTCCCACCTCAATGTCACACTGTCTATGCCCCTCTTCGGAAATACAACCTCTTAATAATACTTCTTACACTCCGCCAGCCACTCCGTCTGTGTCTTTTTCTTTTTTTCTCCTTCCTTGCCCTTCTTGCTCTTCTTCTCGCCCTTCCTTTCAACGTCTCAAGATCCGGCACCATCGCGTGAGTCCCCGGCCCCACCTTCACCTCGTGTGGGTGCAGTGAGAGCTTCAGCAAGGCTCTCCGCTTGAAGCCCTGTGTCGCCTACCACCGCCTGCCACTGAGGAGAGGAGCAGCTCAAGGCGCTGGTTGGGGGGAAGACTCTCAGGCAGTTGACTGCTAGCTTCCTTTGGCCAGGCCAAATACAGCAATGTGCATTGCATGGCTTGAAATAGGTGAGGCTGCTGGGAGATTGAGTGAGCGCGAAGAAAGGTAGAAGCTGAAAGAGCTCTGCTTTACGACCCCGCAACGCAAATGTCCTATTTAAACTTGCCCTCCTCCCCATCCACCAACCCCATCCACCAACCCCATCGACCACACTCACATTCTCCAAACCCAACCCTTCCACCCCCACCCCACCCTATCCGCACTGGTACTGCTGGCAGGCCATGGCACGGTCAATGGGGCGGCTGAAGGACGCGCTGCTTTGAGATGGTTCAAAGGCCTCACTCACCCCACCACCTTCCATCACCCCCACCCCCACCCCCTTGGGTACCTGGGCAGGCCATGGCTCGGTCAAGGGGCGGCTGAAGGACGCGCTGCTTCGAAATTGTCAACACCCCATTCACCACCCGCCTCCTCCCCCCCCCCCCCCTTCCCCCCACCCTCTCCGTTACCGTGGCAGGCCATGGCGCGGTCCATGGGGCGGCTCAAGGATGCGCTGCTGCCGGGCAAGGGCGAGCCGAATCTCGCCGTGCCACTGCTGGTGCTCATTGCACGGCAACGATCCAAGTGAGTGTTCGTGGTGATTCCTTGACACATTTTGGCGCACCAGTGCATTTGCTTCCACGTCATCCTTGCTTGTCGTGCTGCTCCCGCCCCTCACGCTCGCCCATACTCTCTGCTCACGCATTTTGAAATCACCCTCTCTTCCCCCAACCCCCCGACGCACTGTGCCCTCTCTATGCCTCTCCCCCTTCCAGCGTCGTGTTTGAAACTCCTCAATGAACGTTTTAGCAGTTGCCTCTTCCTTCAAACGGTCCTTTGTCTCTTGTGTCCCCTGTGCTGTGCTGTGGTGCTCTGTGCTGTGCTGTGCTGTGGTGCACATTTCGAATCCAACAGGCCCAACCCTCTCTTCGTTCTATCTCCCTTTCTCTCCCAGCCCCAAGCATTCCGTTTGAGGCAGAGCAATCGCACAGTAGTCACGCTGTTGGTTAAGTCCCTTCCTCCTTTCCTCTCGCCATTTTCCACCCTTCTCCACCCTTCTCCACCCTCTCCCAGCATTGTGTTTGAGGCGGAGGGGTCACACATCAAGCTACTCAGCGAGCACTTCGACCGATGCCACCTCATCATGCTACAGTACGCGCAGTTCCTCTCCGCCGCCCTCTCGCCGCCCACCTCGTACGCCGCCTTCATGCCGACCCTGCACACTCTCTCGCAGCGCTTCCACATGCCGCCCGAAGCCGCCTTCCTGTTCTACCGCCCTGTGTTGCGTCTCTTCAAGCCCTGCCCTGATTCCCCCGTGTCCTGGCCTGCTCTCGCTGCTGCGAGTGGTGCGGGCGGGAGTGGTGGGGGTGGTGGGAGGGGAGGGGAGAAGGAGAAGAGGCAGCAGCAGCAGGGGGGGAGGAAGGGGGCAGGGGATGGGGTGGCAATGGATGGGGTGGTGGAGGATGGGGTGGAGGGGGAGGGGGATGGGGAATCAGAGGAGGACTTGGTGCTGTGCCTGGGAGATGCGGCAGCTACAACTGCAACTGCTGCTACTGCTGCTGCTGCTGTTTCCACTAGTGCTGCTGCTGCGGCTGCTGCTGCGGCTGGCGCCGATGCCACTGACAGCCCCGTGCACTGGCGGGACGTGGTGGAGTGGGTCCGAAACATGCCGCCCGCAGCAGCGTGGCGGGGCTTGTCGCCGCCCTTCTATCTGCTCTTCTGGGGGCTCTCCCTCTGCGACCTGCATGTGCCACGGCAGCGCTACGAGGCCGAGATGGCCAAGCAGAGAGCGCTGCTGAGGTCGCTTGAAGATGTTGGGGACTCCTCAGGCTCAGCCATCCAGGTGAGTCGTCAGATTGTCCTTCCAAAATTGCTCAGGTGAGGGCGTATGCGGGTTCTCTTCTGGGGGCTGTCACTCTGTGACCTGCATGTGCCACGGCAGCGCTACGAGGCCGAGATGGCCAAGCAGAGAGCGCTGCTGAGGTCGCTTGAAGATGTTGGGGATTCCTCAGGCTCAGCCATCCAGGTGAGGCATATTGGGTTCTCCCTCTCTGCTCAGAGAGCGCTGCTCCGCTCCCTCGAGGACGTGGGCAACTCCTCAGTCCCCGCTATCCAGGTGAATTTTCAATCCAGGTGAATATTCAATCTGTTCAGGTTGTTCGGGTCGTTGAGTTGGTGGTTTCTTTTCTCTTATTCTTGTACGCACTCTCCTGCGTTGCACAAGAATACAATACTTCGCAAGGTGGTTTCCAGAAGGAACCTGACGGAACGCAAGCTCCGGAGCGGTTTACGGCTCGTCTCAACGTCTGACCGTCCGTGGCACCTCATTTTCTAGCATCACCTCATTGTCGCCCTTATGTCTCTGCACTCGCCCTTCGTGCCGTCTCTCCCATCGCCTTGCACACTCACAAGCAGAAGCGCAAGAAGGAGAAGGAGCGAGTGCAGGAGGTGTTGGATCGGCTCTCAGCCGAGCTGGCTCGGCAGCAGGCTCGGGTCGAGGCTGTGCAGCGGCGGCTGGTTCGGGACCGGGCACGCTGGCTGAGCCCGGCTGCAGTGCCGGACAGCTGGCGCATCGTGCCGTGCTTCCTACACCACTGCGTTATCCCGCGCGTTCTTATGAGCCCAGAGGATGCAGTCTATTGTGCCAAGTGAGTGGATTCTAGGAGGGAGTTGGGGTGCAAGCATTAACTTGCAGCCGTGCCGGACAGCTGGCGCATCGTCCCGTGCTTCCTGCACCACTGTGTCATCCCGCGCGTGCTCATGAGCCCAGAGGATGCTGTGTATTGCGCCAAGTGAGTGTCACCATGAGAGATGAGGGGCAATGGAAGAATTAGGACAGAGATGGGGCTGGCGCATCGTCCCGTGCTTCCTCCTGCACCATTGCGTGCGCCATTCCACACGTGCTCTGCTCATGAGGGCTGAAGATAAGTGATTGACAGCGGCTCTGTGTACTGTATTGTGCCAAGTGAGTGCTTGTTCATTCTCCGCATTCACGCAGCGGCCACCCCCCAGTTCTGTTCTGCAAGTTTTAGATGGTCGGTGCCTTGGTGTGTAAGAGCTTCCACCCCACTCTTGCCCCTCTCTCTGCTCCTTACCCATGCAGGTTCATACCCCAAATGCACGCGGCAGCCACACCGCAGTTCTGCACATTTCAGATGGTGGACGCGATTGTGTGCAAGAGCTTCCACCCATTCTACCTCCTCTCTCTGCTCCCTATCCATGCAGGTTTATTCTGCGCATGCACGCAGCAGCCACCCCCCAGTTCTGCACGTTTCAGATGGTGGACGCGTTTGTGTGCAAGAGCTCTAACAGCCACCTCCCCCCACCCGCTCTCTACTCCCCCATGCAGGTTCATTCTGCGCATGCACGCGGCGGCCACCCCGCAGTTCTGCACGTTTCAGATGGTGGACGCCTTTGTGTGCAAGAGCTTCCACCCGCTGCTCGCCAGCTCCTCCGAGGCCGAGGCCGGCCGCCTGGGGCGCTTTGTGCTGGAGATACTGCAGGCCATCTACCGCTGGAAGGTGGGTGGCTGAGGCGAGAGGGGGTGACTGGGGCAACTGGGAAAGCTGGGCGACTGGGGTAACTGGGCTGCCTAGGGCGGTTCGGCTGGAAATTCTGCAGGCCATCTACCGCTGGTAGGTGTGTTAGAGGGGGAAAGGGGAATATCTGGGGTCACCAGCCTGCCTGGGCCTGCTGGGGCGCTTTGTGCTGAAAATTCTGCAGGCCATCTGCCGTTGGAAGGTGAGGGTGGTGGCAATGGTACGAGGGTCGCAGGCGGGGGTTGGTGAGGGCAGGAGTATGGGTGAAAGGTGAGAGTGTTTTTCAGGCACCTCAAAATACGATTTTTGAGGCGCCTCACAAAACGGGTGGTGAGGGCGGGACTCGGGAGTATGGTTGAAAGGTGAGAGTCAGCGGAAGGGGTCTCGCCTGGAAAGGCTGGGGCGCTGGTTTGTGGTGGTGTCCAGCAGTGTACAAGCCGAGCCCCTGGTATGCCCCCCCCGATTGCACTCAAAACACAGTTACTCCGCTTCCTCCACCCACACCTCCCCCTTCTCCCCTCTCTTGCTGTGGGTGCATGGCAGAGCGATGCAGCGGTGTACAACGCGGAGTGTCTGGACCACCCCGGGTCATCCAAGAGTGTGATGAAGAAACCCAACAACAACATGACGCTCGACCAGTTCCGCACTGTGAGTGATGATTTATGCTCGTGCTGACTGTGCTGTTGTCCCCACACTGCAAGCACATGCCATGTGGAACGACAAGCACGTGTCCACCTGCCTGCCACACTGCACCCTCACACTGTGCCCCTCTTCCATCTCTGTGCTGTCAGATCAACTGGAAGTGGAACGCGAAGCTAGTGAAGGTGCTATCCACGCTCCTCGAGTCCACCGAGTACATGCACATCCGCAACGCCCTCACGCTGCTCTCGCGCGTCTCCGCCGTCTTCCCCGTCACCAAGCGCGGGGGGCTCGTGCTCGAGCGCAAGGTGGGTGGCTGATGAGCGCAAGGTGGGTGGCTGATGAGCGCAAGGTGGGTGGCTGTGGGTCCTAGAGCGCAAAGTAGGTGTGTTGCCGCTGTTGTTGCTTTTGATGATGATGCTGCGGCTGCCTCTGCCGTTGCCTTCGCTGCCGCCGCTGCTGCCGCCGTGGCCACCATACCATCAACCCCCATTGCACAGTTGTCGCCAGTTCGTGTCTGCAAAGTCGCAGCATCTCATGATGCCATCGTGCCGTCACACGGCCATGCCGTCATGCCATCATCTCGTTATGTCATCAGCTCTTCATACCATTCTGCCATCATGTCATACCACCATCGCCATCAGGTGAATCGTCTCGAGGCAGAGGAGCGGCAGGATCTGAAGCTCATGGCTACCAGTGTGTCGGCCGCTCATTTGCTCCATCCCATCATCTCGTCATTTCGTGATTTCATTCCATCATGCCATGCCACCCACCATCGCAATCAGGTGAATCGCCTTAAAGCGGAGGAGCGGCAGGATCTGAAGCTCATGGCCACCAGCGTGTCGGCTGCACTCAACGCCAAGAAGGTATGGATGCGATGTGGAGATATGGGTCGTTTCAACTTTGTTGATTAGATTTGACTCAGCGTCCCCAATTCGTGGTGGTAAGCCCTCCCGACTTCCAAGGCTTTACACATAGCAAAGCAACCACAATCGTGCTGTGAGCCTGAAAGAACTAGGAAGGTACAAAAAAAAAAAAAAAAAAAAAAGTCTGCTTTTCGAAACAAGAGTGAGAATCATATGCTTGGAAATATGCACTTGTAACGACATATATGTTGTCCTAAAGGAGAATGCTGTTAGCGTTTGTGTCTTCGTGCATTCTCGCTCTCTTTCTTGCAGCAATCGTGAGTGACAGATGAGGGGTTTGGAGGCGCTCTAGCTCCCTCTGACACATCCTGCCGCTCTTTGTTTGCCCCTCTTGCTGCCTCTCCTGCTGCAGGCGCCCCTCTTGCTGCCTCTCCTGCTGCAGGCGCCTCAACATGCTACTTTCCGTGTGTGCCTCCTGCAGCAATCGTGGGTGACAGATGAGGAGTTCGGACGGGCACCAGCTCCCTCTGCCACTCCCTGCCCGTCTTTTTTTAGGCGCCTCAGAATGCTATTTTTCGCGTGTGTGCCTCCCTCTCTCACCCTGTCGCTCGCAGCAATCGTGGGTGACGGATGAGGAGTTCGGACGGGCACCAGCTCCCTCTGCCACTCCCTGCCCTGCCTCCCTTCCCTTGCCCCATTTTTTTTAGGCGCCTCAAAATGCTATTCCCCACTAATGTGCATCCTACTCTCTCCCTCTCTCTCCCTGTCGCTCGCAGCAATCGTGGGTGACGGATGAGGAGTTTGGGGGAGCACCGGCTCCCTCCACCACTCCCCGCGCTGCCTCCCCTGCCCCTCTTGCTGCTGCTCCTGCTGCCCCCACGACGACCACCACTGCTGCTGCTCCTGCTGCTGCTGCAGCTGCTGCATCGGCTGCTGCTCCTGCCACTGTCCCTGCTGCCAACGCTGCTGCTTCGGCTGCTGGTGGTGGTGGTGGGATTGGCAAAGGAGCTGCTGTTATCCCTGCTGCTGCTGCTGCTCCCTTTGCTCCGTCTAGTCGCCACCCCACGCCCCCCCCTTCACGCCGTTCCTCCATGCCTCCCCCTTCCCCCGAACGCCCCGCCTCCAAGTCTCCCCTGATCCATGGCGGAATGGGGGGACGGGAGGGGGAAGCGGGAGAGGGGAGAGATGGGGAGAAGGAGAGAGGCAGGACAATGGAAAAGGAACGAGAGAAAGTGATGACTGTTAAGGGGGAAGAGGGTGGTGCTGTTGCTGGTGCTGCTGGTGGTTCGTCTTCCCGTGCTGCTGCTGCTGCTGCTGAAGTCCTTATAAAGGAGGAGCCAGTAGCGAGGACAGTGGGGCAGATGGAAGGGAAAAGGGAGGATAGGTGGGAGGAGGGGGAGCAAGCACCACCTGCGAAGCACAGGAAGGTGGAAGGAGGAGAGGGAGAGGGAGGGGGACGGGGAGGAGGAGGAGAGGCTGGAAGAGGGGGAGTGAGGGCAGGCAGCAAACTATCGCCTGATGCTCCTCCCTTTGTGCCCGCTGCACTAAGAGGGGCAGGGGGTGGGACAGAAGGGGACAGGGGGAGGGATGAAGAGATGGAAACTAAGGGAGGGAGGAGAGTTGAGGAAGGGAGGGAGGGGAAAGAGAGGGAGAGGGAGAGGGAAAGGAGGGGGTCGGGTGGGGGTGGTAGGCACGAGGAAAGGGCAGGGAGGGAGAGAGGAGAGGATGAGGAGAAAGGGTTTGAATCAGACAAAGGAAAGGGTGGGAAGTTGGGTGTGGGGGGTGAGGGGTCAAACCACAGGGATAGCGTGGGTGTGGGTGTGGGTGGGTCTAGTAGGAGAGTGTATGAGGAGAAAGAGGAGCATGAAGCAGGGGAGGTGAGGGGGGAGGGCAGAGGGGAGGGCAGGTGGGAGGGCAGGGGAGGGCATAAGAGGGGGGGTGATGGGGTGGAGAGAGAGGGGGTGAGAGATTTGGGTGAGAGGGTGAAGAGAGGTGAGTGGGAGGATGGGGAGCAGGATGTGCGTAGTGGGAGGGATGAGCGGAGTGTGAAGATTGAGAAAGAGGATATGAAGAGTAGGGAGAGGGAGAGGGAGAGGGAGGAGAGGGATAAAGATAAGTCGCATGTTTTGGATAGAGAAAGGGAGGCGGAGGCAGGGAAGGGGAAGGAGAGAGAAGGCAGAGATAGGGAGAGGGAGAGGGAGAGGGAGAGGGAGAGGGAGAGGGAGAGGGAGAGGGAGAGGGAGAGGGAGAGGGAGAGGGAGAGGGAGAGGGAGAGGGAGAGGGAGAGGGAGAGGGAGAGGGAGAGGGAGAGGGAGAGGGAGAGGGAGAGGGAGAGGGAGAGGGGGAAGGAGAGGGAGGACAAGGGACGGGACAGGGGACGAGGGGAGAGGGAGAAGGATCGTGAAGTGGAGCGGGGGGAGGTGAAGGAAGGGCGGGAGAGGGACAAGGGACGTGAGAGGAACCATGAGGAGGAAAGGGGGGAGAAGGAGAGGGAAAGGGAGAAGGAGAAGGAGAAGGAGAAGGAGAAGGAGAAGGAGAAGGAGAAGGAGAAGGAGAGGGAGCGAGTGCAGGAGGAGAAGATGAGGGAGGAGAGGGAGAGGCTGAGGGCTAGGCTTGAGGAAGATATGATGGTGAGAGAGAAGGAGAAGGAGAGGGAGAGGGAGAGAGAGAAGGAAAGGGAGAGGGAGAAGGAAAAGGAGAGGGAGAGGGAAAGGGAGAGGGAGCGGGGAGCGGGTAAGGATAAGGGAAGGGAGCGAAGCAAGGCTGCTGCGGCGGCAGCTCTGGCTGCAGCTGCTGCGGCCACTGCTGGTCGGAGTGCTGGAGGGGGGTCGGGAGGAGGAGATGGGGGTGGAGGAGGGGGGGGAAGTGGAGGAGAGAGAGGGCCTAGCATGGCAGCCAGTCCTGCTAGAGTGACGGGAGGGGGAGCAGGAGGGGGAGGCGCATCTGGTGTGAAGAGTCCAAAGGAAATGGAAGGGGTGGAGGAGGGAGGGAGGGGTAGGGGAGGTAAGAGGAGTGTGAGCTCATCAGAAGAAGGGGGAGGAGGGGCGGTGGCTGGGGGTGGTGGGGAACGGGGAGTTAAAAGAGCAAGGAGGAACGATGGGGAGATGGAGAGGGAGAGAGGCAGGGACGAGAAGGGGAGGGAGAGGGAGCGTGAGAGGGGAGAGGAGACTCCGAGGGCGCATGAGCGGGAGGGGAGAGGGGAAGGGAGAGGAGGGGAGCGGGGGAGTGGGGGTCGGGGAGGGGAGAAGGGAGAGTGGAGTGAGAGAGGCAGTGTGGAGCGGGGGAGGGGGAGAGAGGTGGAGGATACAGGCATTGTGGGTGATGGGCGTGGGGATGTGCATGAGTGGGGGGAGAGGGTTGGTGTGCGTGAGAAGGGTGTGTCTGATCGCAAAGGGGACAGGGAGAGGGAGAAGGAGAGGGAAAGGGAGAAGGGGAGGGAGAGAGAGCGAGGGCAGGTTGATAGCACCCCTGAGAGGGAGGTGAAGGAGGAGAGGGGTGGGGGGCGGGAGAGAGAAGCAGAGCACTTGAAGGAAAGGGACAGGGACTGGGACCATGAGCGTTCAACTGTGAAGGAGAGACTGGGGGAGCGAGGGAGGGGTGGGAGGGAGAGGGGAGAGAGAGGAGAGAGGGTGGGTGGCAAGGAGGAGGAGCGGGGAGTGGAGCAGGAGCGTGTGTATGAGAAGGAACGTGGGGAGAGGGAGCGTGTTGAGAAGGGTGAGAAGGAGCGTGGAATCTTCCCCGAGCGGAGCATTGAGAGGGGAGGGGGGATTCGCGTGGTGGTGCGGGAAGTGGGCGAGGAGGGGAGGGAGGAGGGGCATGCGCCGAGGCATGGAGCAGGGCAGGGACTTCGTCACTCGCTTGTCGTTGGAGTAACTCCACCTGCCCCTGCTGGAAGACTCCTTCATGAGGTACGCCGCTCAGGTTAAACCAGTTATTTTATTGAAATGCACATGTATACATGTATCTTTAACATATATATTAATCTTTCGAAACTTCGCCCACTTATCCCTGTTCGAGACTACATAGCCTTGTCCCGCGTCAACTCCTGTTCTTTTTTTTTGTGTTGTTTCTCTCACGCTGTTCCTCCCCACCTCATCCTCCCCCAGCCACGAGAGCGGGACCGTGACTGGGATCGCGATCACGACTATGACGAGCGCGACCGGGAACGGGACAGGGATCGGGACAGGGACCGCGACCACCCGCGAGACCGCGAGCCTTATCGGGAGCGGGACCGCTCGCCCCGGGAGAGCAAGTTCTCCTCTGCGCCTCCTCCCAGGGAGCTCCAGCCGATTTCTCCGCTTCCACCGCAGCCTCTCGCCCTGCCTGCTCAGCTCGCTCCTACCAGCTCCTCAGCTGCTCTCCCTGCAAAGCGCAGGAAGATCAAGCGGGATCAGAGCCTCATGCAGCCGCATGGGGATGCTATGCATTCGCCAGGTGGTGCCGGGCCGCCTGTGGCTGGCATTGCAGCAGGTGGGCCGACATCCATGCCCATGCCGCTTGCTCCGCCATTCCACTTGGGTGGGGTTCATCCGTCGTCTCGGTCTCCTGCTGTGGTTATGGCGGCTGGAGGTGGCCACCGTGGTGGGCCAATGCTTCACGTGACTTCAACGCTTGATGACCGTGCGGACAGACGGTGGATTGCTGACGGTGGTGGTGGTGGTGGCGGAGGTGGGAGCAGGAGAAGTGGTGAGGTTGAGTTGCCGCCGCCTTCACGAGGGGCAGGGCCTGCTAGGAGCTCCAGACTTGCTGGCAGGCTTGGGGAGCAGGATGTGGGAGGGAGCTACGATCGTAGTGGTCCTGGTCAAGGAGGTGGAGTGCGAGATGAGGCATGGGACGGTGACAAGGCGCGACGGGATGGTCGCATGAGCAGCAGACGCCATTGAGCAAGGTCCCAACCATTCAAATGAACATAAGGTCGACCATGCTGATAATCTTGTTGGAACCAGCGTGTCACAATTGTGGCGTAACTCAATTGATGCTTGTCCAAGCTGGATACATAGTGGTGAATCTTCAGGATTGAGATACTAGTATTATGATAGATGAATACATTTTAAGATGGTATGCTATTGGGAGCAAGAGTTAAGCTGCTAGCCAGAAAAGAGAGCTTGAAGCACAGCAATTCCACGCTCCTTCACTCAGGTCTGCGAAGCTTGGTATGCAATGGTGGCTCCTTGTAGCTCATGAGAGTTCGGGCACGAAGGGCACGCTTTGGTGGCTCTGTAGGTTCCTTGACCTCATCGACAATTTCACAAGCAAAGGAAGCTGAACGGTTGCTGGGCCTGCCAACATAGTTATCTGTATGGCTATGTGGACGCCTGCTCGTGGGGTTGTGTGTTTGGACCCTTGTGGGCCTGGAGTGAAAGTTGTTTGAGCTGCAACTCTCTGCGTCAGATGCTGAGTCTTCATGTGCCACCTGACCCTCTCGCTGCATCTTAGATGGCTTGGGATTGTAGGTTCGTGACCGCACAGGGGATGCAGCAGGATGTTCCTCCTCTGCGCGTTCTTTGACGATCCCTGGCATCCTGTCAAGAATATTAAAACCTAAAAATACTGAAACTGGAATCGCCATGATGAACTACCTGGATAAAGGTGCATTGATCTTCCTTGTTCTTGCTCTGGTCAGTCCTGCATGTTCTGCCATTACAGGATCTCGCTGACGATTGTCGTTGCGCTTCTGAAAATGTCAGGCAAACGAGATGAATAACCGGGCTTGACTGTTAACAACCAACGAACAAACAAACTTGCATCTTCAAGGTCACACCTTCGGTGACGCCTTCTTTGTTGCAAGAAATTGTAGCTCCTGCATGTCCATTACATTAGTATCTGGTTAACGTACTATAAGTAGCAGAAATGTGGTATACCTCAAGATTGTTCAGTCTTTCTTGCAATCTTGAATTCTCTTCCTTCGCCTTTTCAAGCAGTCTCTCTGCTTCCTGCAGCTGAATGTCAGTGAGCTATCCTACAGAAAGCAAGCAACCACAAAGCTCTCACTAGCCTCACCTCCTTTTCACTCTTCAAGACTTTGATTAGCACCCTTTGCTGAATACTCTCATTGCAAAGAAGCTCAATCTACAAAAAAAATACGGATCAGTTATTCAAGTTTGAAACATCAACGGGACTGAACCATTCTTACCTGAGCTTGCTGGTGCATCATTTCCTGAAGATAAAAGCAATCAGACGGATCAGGCGTACTGCTCACGATGTCTAAACGGGTGGTCGTAACAAGCGTTTTGGTACCTTTTGCAAAGAAGCATTTCTCTGTATGATGTCATTGTTAAGCAAAGAATGCCGTTGCATCATTGCCTTCAGTGCATCCTGGGTGGTGCGAATCTGCTCACTAGAAACACTGAGTCAGCAACTTAAGCTCGCTTCATGCCGACTGAATTTGGGGGAAAAAAAAAAAAAAAAAAACTTACTCTCTCTCAGCCACAACCTTTTTCCACATGTCATTGACCTGTAAGAATGGGAGAAGAGTTTAGGCAGGTTGTTAGAAGGCTACAATCTGGCAAATTCTACGGTTTCCACCTTTTCGATTTCCACAAGGTTGTTGGCCAGGCTGTTGTTCAAAGGTCCTGTTGTTCCAACATAGCTTCTGTGATTGGCCAAACCTCGAAGCGGACCATTTTGTCTCAAAATAGGGGTCAGCGGCATGGCTCCTGGGTGCTTACGGCACAACGACAACCGCCTTTCGCGAAACCTACGGCTTGAAACTGACGATATCTAGCATATGCTTGAACGTTATCTGTACGACGACCTTTTTGCGTTCACGACATGAAATGAACGGACATTTGAAAGCTGAAGTGATGGTTCTGGTCTGGAAGAGGCGAGTGCGCATCGGTTTCGTTCGAATACGAACTGTCTTTCAAACCTTGTAGCACGCCGAGAAACCCCTATAATTGATACGGAAGCTGAAGTGTGGAGTGTGGATTGGGTGATTGAGGTATGGTAACTGAAAGTCGCACCCCCACACACCATGACTCGCGGTTGAAAATGTCTCGATCTAAATCGTTGAACAAGGCTTCTCAGGCAACAGGTCTGGTCCGGAGTGGTGACCTGGGGGATATCTCCACCACCAAGAATTACCATTGTATAGCATGCTGCATATCCGTTACAATGCATAACTAGAATATTGTTACAAAGTAGCATACCTCAGCCATATTCTCATAAATATTATTATGATCAATATGAGTAATTAATTTTAACCCCTCTTCCCACTGAGACTAGAAGGAATAAACAACAAAGTATCTTATATCGACGCAAAAGCACCAGAACGATAATTCTCTACGTCTTGCCTGTACTTGACTTGCTAAGGCGGTCCAATACTTGCTGGTTTACAGTTTGGCTAGGCAAGGTGTATGGCGAGGACATGGGGCCCCAAGGCCTGACCCATTTGGCGACATAGGCCTTTCTCGCTGACGTCACTCGCGCTTCCATCGCTGAAATTGTTGGGGAGGGCGATTTCCCGCACCGCTAATCGAGCTGCTCCCGCCAAGCCTATGAACGGTACTCAAATGCCTTCGTGACGGAACCTACTGTACTTGCGGTCACCCCGAACCTGGGGCTAGAGTTCGGTAACGCCATCCAACATTATATGCGAGCAGTAGTTCTGTTTAACCCCAAAAACAATTGAAGACACCTAGGTGATCTCAGATTTTATCAGAAACACCCCTCCGGCATACATCAACTTTGCTGAGAGTGTACTGACATCGCAGAAAAGAAATCCGCTTCGCTGAGAGGATGGCTGGTCAGTGCCTAAAATATTGTCTAAATCTGGAGAAAGAGTAGATGAATGTCTTCGCGAATCGCGTTTGCAACTAGCCCTAATTTCTCTCAATCGCAAGGAGGAAATACCTTTCATTCAAGTTGTAAGCTCTACATCAGCTAGGGAAGCCAGCAGAAGATATACGAACCGCACAGAATTGCATCAGTAAATATTCGACCGCACCTCGCGGAAGCCACAGTGCCCTGCCTCATTGGGCCTACTTTCCGGCGCCTCACGTCACATCACCGTCAACAGTCCATCCAAGCCCCAATCCAGCATCAACTCCTCTCCGTTCCCTTCCATTTCCTCCCTCCCTCGTTTGTTCGCGCGGTTCCGAAATTTGAGCTCTCCCAAAACCCGATACTTCAATTTACGGGGCTTCTGGCACATCATTCACAACGCGTGACCAGCAGTCTCATCGCATGCAAAAATCGTGTTCGCTGTTCCATTCTGATCACCGTACTGGCAACGCTGCTACCTTTATGTAATCTACATCCACTCATTGACAACAGTCATAAAACTTCCACTTCTAGCGCTGCACACGTATTCACTTCCGTCTTCAGACCAGAACATCGTAAAACAGCCGAGCTCAATGGAATCAGGCGGGGTGGCGGTGAGGGAGAACCGAATGGCGGCCTTCGCGGGGAAGTGGGAGGCGTTCGGGCAGACCAAGGTGGCGGCGCTGAAGGCGGCTGTGGCGCAGGGCGTGGCGCAAAGCCAGCAGATGTTCGAGAAGGAGAAGCCGGCTCAGCTCACGCCCGTCGAGCAAGATGATAAGGTGATTGACAGGTCTAGCACAGGTTTTAACATAGGCTATAGCGCAGGGCGTGAGTGCGGCGCAGGGCGTGGCGCAGAGCCAGCAGATGTTCGAAAAGGAAAAGCCAGCTCTGCTGACGCCCGTCGAGCAAGAAGCCAAGGTGATGAGAAACAGGGGTCTTTATAAATCGGAAGGTGAGAAGGGGACTCGTTGTAAGCACGAACATAATGCAGCTGATACGTCTAGCACAGGAGAGGTCAGTTCCGCTCACGACGGACGAGCGCATGTTGACCAGGAAGCCTAGGTAATCGCGTAGAGCACCTCCGCCCGTGCCTCCATTGAGTACTCTTTGCTATAGGCAGATTGCGTAACTAGTTTACATCTAGCGGTTTCTATCAAGCAAGACTTCTCACAGAAGAACGCGGCGTCAGGTCGCGTCACGGAAAAGAGAGAGGATGAAATGAGAGTAGCAGGAGCATGAGATATTCGAAGGCGGCGCTGAAGGCGGCTGTGGCGCAGGGCGTGGCGCAGAGCCAGCAGATATTCGAGAAGGAGAAGCCGGTGCAGCTGAGTCCTGTCGAGCAAGATGCCAGGTGATGAGAGAAGGCATTGAGTGTCTAGCACCTCGCATAGCATATGGGGGTATTGGGGCTCGACAGATGGTTGAGAAGGAGAGGTCAGCTGACTCAACCAGGAGGCGTAGTTGATTACATAGAGTGCCTTCTTGATCTTGCATTCATTGAGTACGCGCTATAGGCAGACTGCAGTACTCGTTTACAGCGGGCGGTTACTATCGAGCAAGGCTTCGCCCTGCAAACCGAGCGATGCTACGTGAACGCGGCGATAACATCGGATCGCGGAAACGAGAGGTGAATATGAGAGGAACAGGGCATGAGAGGAGGAACGGAAAGTGCAGCGTTCGACAGCGTATAAACAGCTCAGCAGACCTTATCATCTCCATGGCACAGAGAATAAAGCTGAAATGACAACCTGCACGCGAAGTCGCACGCGGATCCGCACAAACGCCTGTTTCCTCCGCTATCGTTTTCCGCGCTCTTAACTCTCCCTCTTCGCTTCCGCTCGGTCACTCTCTCAGCGTGTTCTCGCGCCATCAATTCTCTTGCTGCGTGCTTTCGCGCTCTCTCTTTCTGTCTCCTGTGCGCTCCTCCATGCAGTGCAGGAGCTGTGCGATTCCCTCGGTGCCCTTTTGGGAATTCTCAGAAGTGACTCCCTCTCACTCTTTACGCTAAAAAAACTTCCGCGCTCTCACTCTCTCTCTCTCTCCCTTTCTCTCTGCGCGTTTCTGCGTGCAGGTGAAGGAGCTGCGCGCATCCCTCGGTCCGCTCCCCAAGCGCGCGCGGATATTCTGCTCCGACGCGTGTCTGCGCCGATACCTGCGCGCGCGCAACTGGCACGTGCAGCGCGCCGAGCGCATGCTGCGAGACACGCTCAAGTGGCGCGACCAGTGCCGCCCGGAGGAGATTCGATGGGTACGTACACTTGCACGCGCATGCCTACATTAGTTCGCACGTACCTACATTCACACGCACGTCCGCACATGCGTAAGCACGTCCATTATTAACAACGTGACATTACTTCACACCACGCGGACTCGCCACCTCCACCGAAACGTCCAATCAATGCCACCCTTCGCAGCGGAGGTGGGTCCACCAACGTCTCTCCTTATCTCCTCTCTCTCCTCATTATTTTCGCGTTATCCCCAACTAATAGACGCAATTGTGTCGTGTGTCAAAACACAAATGCGTTTACTTTGCTACGTGTTGACCACAATTGTGATTCAAGGGTCGTGTGCTTAACGCGATTGCAGGCGGACGTGGCGGAGGAGGGCGCGACGGGCAAGGTGTACCGAACGGCATTCCAGGACAAACACGGCCGCCCAGTCGTGGTGCTCTCTGCCGGCCAGCAGGTGAGGGGCTTGCGATATGGTGGGGCTTGCGAGATAAGTGCCTTGCGAGGTGCTCGGGTAGAGAGGGGTTGTGACCTGAGAGAAGGAAGGGCAATCTATGCAGGAAGGGCAGAGAAGGTGCAGGATAAATTCCCGGCTGGCAGCGGATGGCGTTCTCTGCCAGCCGCTGGGTGAGCAGAATAGGTTCTCACTCGGGCCATTCGAGTTCATAGAGTCAGTCTCTCGGCTACTGTGTACACCCCACCTCCCCCTCCATACCAGACTACCAGAGTTTCCAGAGGCTAACAGCCTTCATCTGTGCATTCCCCTTGCTTGCAGAACACCAATAACCACGCGGGGCAGGTGCGGCATCTCGTGCATTGCCTTGAGAACGCCGTCATGAACCTGCCAGCCACTGCCCGCGAGCAGCAGCAGCCGCAGCAGCAAGATGGTGTGGAGCAGGGAGAGCAGCAGGGGGAGCAGGAGCAGATGGTGTGGCTGATTGACTTCCGCGGGTGGAGCATGCGCAAGGCTCCGCCGCTCAAGACGTCTCGCGAGGTGCTGAGCATTCTGCAGAGCCACTACCCGGAGAGGCTCGGCGCTGCTGTCATCTACAACCCGCCCGCCGTCTTCGAGGCCTTCTGGAAGGTGCGTTGGTGCTTGGGTACATACCATGAGAACCAAGGGGAAATACCAAGGGTCCCTGCGGATGGTGGGATGGTGCTGCTCCATGGGAATGGTGAGATGGAGATGCAAGAAATTCACACCTTATTTTTTCTTGTCTTTTTTCTTGTTGCGCTTGCTGCCAGCGTGAGTGGTTGCGATCCATTCTGTGAGTGGTTACAAGGAATTCACACTTGCTTACTTGTTTATTTCTTTTTCTTGACTTTGCTTGTTTATTATGTCGCGCTCATCATTGACCACTCTACTCTCGATCCGTTTTGCTTGAGCAGGTGATCCGCCCCTTCATAGACCCGGTGACGTTCAACAAGATCCTCTTTGTCAACCCATCTAAGCCCGACACGGTGAGAAAGCTCGAGGGGATCTTCGACCTGGACCGCCTTGAAGAGGCGTTTGGGGGGCGGTCCAAGTGGACCTATGACCATGCGACATATGGCGAGATGATGGCACGGGATGATGAGAAGACGGCAGAGTACTGGGGGATTGTTGAGGGGGAGCGGTTGGGGCAGCAGCAGGAGATTGTGGGGGATGAGAGCGGGGACGGCGCTGACAGCACTCAGGGCAGCGAGGAAAGTTCTCTCCGCAGCAGCAGCAGTTCCAGCAGCCTCAGCAGCACCAGCAGCAACGGCGACAGTGACGGCGGTGCTAACCTTTGGTTACCCATTGAGGTTCTCACTCCCACTGATCCGAACACACCTCATCCGATCCCAGCACCTGCACAAACAAATGGGATGTTCAAGACTCTCCAAAAGATGAGCCTGAACAAGTTTGTCAAGCGACCAACGTGGCCCCAATAACACTCGATGTCAAAATATGTGCATCTCATTATCTAGGCTATATTGGGGATAACCTTAGGGGGTACACAAACTTTCTCGATACCCTAGTCTTGTACCCAAACCTTCACCTAATCCACTCATTCTTGCCTTAGTTCTTAACATGGTAACTAGAGCAGGAGGTCTCTAGGACCTAAGAATCGGGCCCACCTAACTGTCTGCCTTGCCTACTGCCCGCGCGCGCCTCGGCTGCAACGCGCGTCACTTTTTTTTTTTCGCGCGCGCCTCGCCTACTAGCGTGCGCGCCACTGTTTTTAGCGCGCGCCACTGCTGTAGCGCGCGCGCCGGCCCGCATCGCCCGCGCAGCCCGCGTAGAGCCCGCTCAGCCCGACGACGCACGCAGCCCGCCGTCGCGTGCAGCCCGCCGTCGCCCCGCGCGCCGCGTCTGTCGCCAGCGCGGCCCGCCGCTGCGCCGCGCGTCGCGTCGGCCGCCTGCGCGGCCCGCAGCTGCTTAGTGCGCTGCCTTAGGAGCTCGCGTGCGCCGCTCCTGCCTGCTGCCTGCTGCCTGCTGTCTCCTGCCTGCTGCCTGCTGCCTCTGTCTTTGCTTGTGGCCTGGTGCCTGCTGCCTCTTGTCTGCTGCCTGCTGCCATTATGACGACGCCTAACGTTCTCGCGTTCGAGCCTGACGGTCGCCCCATAGAGTTCGCTGTGTGGTTAGATGATCTCCAACTGTTCCTTCTGACCGATGCCAAAGAGGGCGTTTCATTGTTCGATTACGTGTCTGGCACTGCCGTTGCTCCTGCTGCCGATGCTTTTGCTCTCGAACGCTCGCAGTGGCAGACTCGCGATGCTGCTGCACGCCTAGCTATTAGGAACCATCTGCCGATTACTGAGCGCGCGCATTTCAGCCAGCACAAAACTGCTAAGAAGCTGTACGACGCTGTAGTTGCGCGCTACTCCTCTCCGGCCACTGCAGCCATAGGTCGGCTGATGCTACCCTACCTGTTCCCCGACCTTTCCTCGTTCACCACTACTGAGGACCTCATTTCCCACCTGCGTGCTACTGACACTCGCTTTCGTGCCGCCCTTTCAGCTGAGTTCTGCGCCGCTAACCCACCCCCCCCCCCGATGTACTTCACTCTCTATTTCCTCGTCACCCGCCTCCCTGACACTCTTGGCTCAGTCAGGGACCACGTCCTCGCGTTAGACCCCCCCACTCTCACTGTCGACGACTTCGAGAAGCACCTCCTCGCAGCAGAGAAGAACATCCTCACTGTAGGTGCTGCTCGTGGCACTCCTCGCTCTCCCCTCTTTGAGGGGTGCTCCCCCTCCCCTCTCACCCCCTCCTACGCCTCCACAGCTGCTGCTCACGACTACCTTGGTGCTGAGGAGGTCGGAGCTGCTTCCGCTCCTGGTGGGAAGCGTCGCAGCGGCAGGGGCGGTGGGAGTGGCGGTGGAGGTGGCAGTGGTGCAGGCGGTGGGGGAGGTGGAGGTGGTGGGGGTGGTCGTGGGGGTGGAGGCGGTGGAGGTGGTGGTGGGGGCGGCGGAGGCACTGGGAGCGGTGGAGGGGGTAGCAGCGGCGGTGGGGGAGGAGGGAGCGGTGGTGGTAGTGGTGGTCAGGGCCAGCAGCAGCCGCAGCAGCAGCGTCAGCGCCAGACCCCCACTTCCCAGCAGCTTCTTGACTGGTATGCCGGGCGTGGGGCTTCTGGGGGTCCTGGTCGCTGCCCCTATATCATTCGCACAGGTCCCCGCACTGGTCGCCAGTGCACAGGTTATCACACTGAGCAGCGCTGCTTCGCTCGGCTTAGCGACGCCTGGCGCGCCAAGTTTCCTGATGCTCCCGAGTTCCCCAACTGGGCAGAGCTGCTTAGGCGTGATGTACCTATCTTTGATATTGACTATGAGGTTATTCTTGCTGCTATGTATGCATTGTCTGTTAGTACTGAGGGTGACTGCTACTTGTGTGTGCCGCCGGATCCTGGGATAGTTCTTGGTATAGCGCCTGCAGCACTAGGTGCTTGTGAGTCTGCTCCCCCTGGTACTGCGCTTGCACAGGCCTTGCACACTTTTACACTTGACTCTGGTGCTTCCCGCTGTTTCTTTCGCGACAGTACCAGAGTCACTCCCCTCCCTGCACCTGTTCTCGTCTCACTGGCTGACCCCTCTAGGGGCCCAGTGCTTGCACGGTCTTCCACCGTGCTTCCGTGTCCGGTGGTCCCGTCTGGTGAGTTGTCTGGTCTCCACCTCCCCTCGTTCTCTACAAACTTGGTGAGCATCGCTGTCCTCCAGGATGCGGGGGTTGACACCTTCACCCCTGGCCGTCAGCGTGTGACGATTTGCACGTGCTCCGAGACCGGCCACCACCTGGCCACGTTCACTCGTGCGCCAGGGTCCAGTCTGTACACCCTCACCACTGCATCACGCTCCGCCCCTTTGTCTCCCCTGTTACACGCGTCTGCTCAGGTAGCTACCCAGTGTGAGTGTCGCCGGCTGTCGCACGACACTCTCCTGTGGCACCACCGCCTTGGTCACCCCTCCCTACCTCGCCTGCGTAGCATGCACTCTCGCTTCCTGATCTCTGGTCTTCCCAGGTCTCTGCCTGCCCTCCCTCCCTCGCATGTGCCACCCTGCATTCCTTGCGTCGAGGGGCGGCAGCGCGCCGCTCCTCACTCCTCCTCGTTCCCTCCCACAGAGGCTCCCCTGCAGACTCTCCACCTGGACGTGTGGGGCCCAGCCCGCGTCCGTGGACAGGGCCACGAGCGGTACTTCCTGCTGGTTGTCGACGACTACACGCGTTACACCACGGTCTTCCCTTAACAGCGCAAGGGGGATGTCCCTGATGTTTTGATCCCCTGGATCCGCGCTGCTCGTCTCCAGCTCCGCGAGCGGTTCCAGTCGGACTTTCCTGTCCTACGTCTGCACTCTGACAGAGGTAGTGAGTTCTCCTCAGACCTCTTGGCGGCCTTCTGTGCGGAGCACGGCATCCGCCAAACTTTCACGCTTCCGGCCTCTCCGCAGCAGAATGGGGTTGCTGAGCGCCGCATTGGCTTGGTCATGGAGGTCGCTCGTACCTCCATGATCCATGCGGCTGCCCCCCATTTTCTGTGGCCGTTTGCGGTCCGGTACGCCGCGCATCATCTCAACCTCTGGCCCCGTATCTCAATATATGCATCTCATGATCTAGGCTATGTTGGGGATAGCCTTAGGGGGTACACAAACTTTCTCGATACCCTAGTCTTGTACCCAAACCTTCACCTAATCCACTCATTCTTGCCTTAGTTCTTAACATGGTAACTAGAGCAAGAGGTCTCTAGGACCTAAGAATCGGGCCCACCTACTGCCTGCCTTGCCTGGTGGCTGGTGAGGTGTAGCTTTTGGATTTCTACATTATATGCAAACGGTACGACCGTAGTAGTTTGATCAGCATTCTAGATACACATGTTCAGAGCTCTTCTGTCTCCAAATCAACCTCCTCAATGATGCCCTTGCCATTTGTAATGTGATGGATGAGTTGCAATGCAATACAGTGGCAGTGGATGGTAGTGGTTACTAAAAGGGAAACGAGAACTGTGACCATGAAGGCATCATGCCAAATTTACTATCAAATGGAGGCGGGCAATCCTCTACAAAGTGCGGTAACCATATAAAAAGGAGAACACATTTCTCCTGCCAACTCAGAGATCAGCAGTGCATTGGTACCGTACCACTAAACCTCGAGCATATTCAAACATTCCAGCCCCTGCCCACCCCATCCCCATCCATCCACTCACTTCTTCCCTCCAAATGATCCATTTCCCAGGATTCTACCATCAACACATCCACTGTCCAAATTTGGAATCTTGAGGATTGTCTCACCTTCCTCATCCCCAAACTTCGGGCATGCAGTGATCACGAGAGTCCTGAGGCTGGTGAGACTGCTCAAGGACTGGGGCACACACATCAGGTTAGGCCACGAACTCAAGGTCAGCCAATGCAGCTATGAGAGGTTCGTCATCTCCTGTGGGAGCCAGTACAGGTCCGGAAAGCCAAACAGGAAGAGCTTTTTCAGATTCGAAAGCTGACAGAGAGACGACATGAAGTCTTTTTGGTCGTTGCTGCACACCATGCAGTTGGCTGGCCACCCAAACTCAAGAGTCGTGAGGCAGCTCCAATGCCGAGTCAGGGATGGAGACACTGATCTGACGTTGTCACAGTAGTTGAAGGTGAAAGTGCGGAGATTGGAGAGCTTGGAGATGGTATTAGGAAGGTTCATAAGGCTTCTGAGTTGGCTCAACTCTAAATGCTTCAGAGATGACAAGTGATCCATGCTCTCCGGAAGGTCCATGAGCACTGAACAATCCTTGAGGACCAACACGCGGAGGTTAGAAAGATCGCAGAGAGAGTCAGGGAGCGAAACAAAGTCTCGACAATCTCTGATAGTTAGCGTCTTGAGAGATCCGAAGCCAGACACAGCGTTTGGAAGGGACTCAAAACCTTTACAATACACGAGCTCAAGAACTTGCAGAGAAGCAAGCTGGAAAAAGAACTCGGAAGTTCGGAGAGGGGATTGCCATTTAGGTAAACCTCTTGAAGGTTCCGAAGCTGGCCGATGGTGTCAGGAAGAGGTATTAAGCTGCCCACATCACGAATGCTAAGTTTGACCAGTGACTTCAGCCCACCAAACGAGGCAGGTAGACGGTCGAACGTATCAGAAATGCTTACTAGCTGCAGATCGGTCAATCCGGTGAGCTGAGCAAATGATTCCGGGAGGTGGTCAATGCACACAATGGCGAGTGTCAGCTTAGTCAGGGATCTTAGCTTGTCGAATTTATCAGGCAGACAGCTGAATTCAACATTAAGATTGACCTCCGTCAGGGATGAAAGGCCGAAGAAGGATGGTGGCAAATCACAACCGTATTCGTACAATGTACTCATGGTAAGCGAGAGGTACTGCAACGCAGTGCAGCCTGTGAAAATAGCATCTAAACCTTCATACGTCGCCCCTGAATAATCTCTGTTGTTCAGGTCAAGATAGATCAACTTTGGACAGACAGATCCTAGGCCACGGAGGAAATCGTCATTGTTCCTGTCAAGAACGCACTTGTTGATTGTAAGAGAAGTCAGATGTCTGAACTGAGAAAGAGATTCTAAAAGAGCAGCATCTGCTGTAACCCTGAGCGGACTGTGTGAGATGGACGGCTGTGCAAGGTAAGCTAGGCGATTCCAGCGTTTACAGACGAGAGCATGATTAAAGTAGCTGGGTGACTTCTTGTTTAGACAACGGAAGATGAGGCAGATGAGGTCGCGCGGTAACCGATTCAATGACACTTTCGGCACACGCTTACGACGATGCGGGACTGGCGCTAGGGAAAGTAAATCACCTTCAGCACCGGACATTGTTAGCACGTTGCTGTGAACTAAGGCCAATCAAGCGAGGGAAGATCTAGATCCTCTGGTAAACTTGGGGAGAAATGGAATATGGAACTAGGTAAGGGCGTGTGTGGTCTGTTTAGAAGTTCAAAATAAAGTTCGAGCTTTGGGTGGTTACCCTATTCGCTAATTTCGTGAAGGGTGCTTCGCGAACCAAGCATTGTATGGGCTCTGCAAAAGTTCGAGTTTGAAATATGAACTTGACTCGAGTCGGAGGCGCGAACGTGCGTGCTCACGTTCATGCGAGCGTGTGTGATTTGCAGCACGTCCGAACAGCTGGCGAAACGGGCGAGCGCTTCGCCAGTGCATGAAGTTGCACAACGAAGACACCCCACAATTCGTGCACACAGTTGTAGCCACGTGTCCAGCATACAAGGTGTTGCCACGGGGGCTATTTGTACCCTGGTTACACACTCGGCGCGGAAGGTGAGTTGGAGCTCTAGGTCCTTGTAAACCGAGGCGCAAAATGTTGACGTGGCGCACCGTCAAGACGAGCGAACCGGGTAACCTATGATGTTGACGTGCGGCTCGGCTCGTTTTTACAAGTTAGAATGTCGGGGTTCGACCTTGATTTTTTACAGTGTGGTAAGCCCGATGTTCGAACTTCGATAGAAGGAAATTCGAACTTCTTTCGTTGTAAGTTGTGCTCGGGGCACACACTGGACTTGTGCTGGATCTGTCTGCCTTGGTTTCGCTGCGTTCACTTTCGATTTGTGTTCGCTCGGCGCGTAGCGAGTAAGAATGTCGAGAGACGAAGTCCAAATCCTTTCGCAATAGAAACACTACGAAACAATCGAATTCCAGAACTGAACACAGTAACCCAGTGGACGGAACCACCTATACTTCCGAGTTTCGATTCTCGCCGAATCCATATCAGCTTTATCACCTTCAGCTGTGACCACCAAGCTCACAGTCTAGGCACCTCATCGCGCAAAAAAGCCCTTCTCATGATGTTACTATTAAACGCGTCTCAAGACATAGGTGACTCAGACCAAGTGCCGTCAATCGTGATAACCCACAGATGTGGTTACCACCAATTATGTGTACAGCAGGCCTCTTTCGCTTCCACTTCATCTCGCTGCTACCATAGAGTACACTCGTAATTGAGAATTGTAGAAGCCACGGTCTTCTGCGTGAATTAGAGTGGTGGATTTTGAGTCAGCTCAAACTCATGGCTTCGAAGAAGACGAAAATTCATTCCTCTGCATCACCTCGAAGGTCCCGGATCTCTTTTACTTGCCTTATCTTGAGGGCCAAATCTGCGACCTTCGAAGGTTGTGGTCTCAGCAAGCCTTCTCTTTCCGCCTTCCTGTCCCCGTCGAGCGATCGACTCTCTCTGATCGTTTCTCCCTTTCGCTCTGCACATTTTCGCATGCAAGTGAAGGCGCTGCGCGCATCCCTCGGTAATAGTGAATTTCTCTCACTTTCACGCTCAAAAGCTTCCGCGCCCTCACTCTCGTTTTTTCTCTCCCTGTGCTCGTTCCCGTGCAGGTGAAACAGCTACGAGCATCCCTCGGTAACTTTATTAGCATTCTCGAAAGTGACTCTCAAAGCATTCGCGCTCACTCCCTCTCTCTCTCTGCCCTTGCGCGTGCAGGTGAAGGATCTGCGCGCATCGCTCGGTTCGCTCCCCAAGCTCGCGCGGATATTCTGCTCCGACGCGGATATTCGTCTCTGCGCCGATACCTGCGCGCGTGCAACTGGCACGTGCAGCGCGCCGAGCGCATGCTGCGCGACACGCTCAAGTGGCGCGACCAGTGCCGCCCGGAGGAGATTCAATGGGTACGTACGCTTGCACGCATATGAGTACAGTCGCACGCGCGTTCGTGCATCTTGAGCATGTAAGCACGCACATACGCATGTGCGCATGGAAGAGGCGGGCGGATGAAAATGCATACATCAATGCAAACGCTGTGCAAATGTGCGACTGAAATATTCATACCTCACTGCTTAAGATCGTTCCTTCCCGGCCCCCGCTTGTTCCCGCCATCCGCTTGTTCCCGCCATCCACAAACCTTCACACCACACAATCGTCCAAATCATGCCACCCTTCGTGGCGGTACTGGGTGTCCAATTTTTCCTTCCCGTTCGCCACCGCCCCACTCCCCTGTGCACTTCAACCTTCCTTCCGCATCATCCCCATCTGGTACACGAACCTGCGTTTCGTGGGCCGTGTGCTGAACGTGTGCTGAAGCCACTGCATCCTTTTGCGCTCTGTGGGCCGTGCTCCGGCGCGATTGCAGGCTGACGTGGCGGAGGAGGGCGCGAAGGGCAAGGTGTACCGAACGGCATTCCAGGACAAACACGACCGCCCAGTCGTGATGCTCTCTGCCGGCCAGCAGGTGAGGTGCTTGCGACGGCGCTCCCTGCCAGTCACTGTGTGAGCTGAATAGGGTTGTAACTAGCCTGTAATGGTCAGATCCAAGCTGATTGATTCGGTCTCTCACCCACTGCATACACCTCGCCTGCGTACTCACCCGATGCATACTCCTAGGCAGTGCTTACGTTCTCGTACAGTACAACCCTCATCGATCGTCATTCCGCTTGTTGCAGCACGCCAGCAACCATGCGGGGCAGTCCTTACACACCCCACCACCCTCTCTCGTACCTTGCTGCCTCACGTGGGGCAGGTGCGCCACCTGGTGCATTGCCTTGAGAACGCCGTCATGAACCTGCCCGCCACTGCCTGTGAGCAGCAGCAGCTGCAGTTGCGTGAGAATGGCAGGCATGGAGAGTAGCACGACGAGCGACAGGAGGAGCAAGGGGAGGAGGAGCAGATGGTGTGGCTGATTGCTTTCTGCGGATGGAGCATGTGCAAGGCCCCGCCGCTCAAGACGTCTCGCGAGGTGCTGAGCATTCTGCAGAGCCACTACCCGGGAAAGGTGAGTGTAGCTTCCTGGGAAAGGTGAGGTGGTGTGAGATGGTGGGATGGTGCATGGGGCTCACAATCATGAAACCCATTTTTTGCCTATCCGTTCTGCTTTCTCACCTTAACAGGTGATCCGCCCCTTCATAGACCCGGTGACATTCAACAAGATCCTCTTCGTCAACACCTCACATTCAGTCAGAATAGACATACTACTATTCAAGCGCCTTTCCAACCTCTCACTTGACCCGTTCTGCCACAATAAGTGATTCACCCTTCATAGGACCGGTGACACTCAACATATGGTGAGATGATGGGACGGGATGACGGGGGATTGTTGAGGGGGAGCGGTTGGGGCAGCAGGAGGAGATTGTGGGAGATGAGAGCAGTGACGGTGCTGACAGCAATCAGGGCAGTGAGGAAAGTTCTCTGAGCAGCAGCAGCAGTTCCAGCAGCCTCAGCAGCACCAGAAGCAACGGCGATGGTGACGGCGGTGCTAACCTTTTGTTACCCATCCAAACACACCTCATTCAATCCTGGGACACGTGCAAACCAATGGAGTGCTCAACAAGTTCATGAAGAGGCCAACGTGGCATCAATAACACAAATAATAATTACATTATGATATAAATGATTTGTTGAGAATCCAGCGACAGCGGAGAATGACGGCAAAGGGTGGAACCCAGCCAATAACGACAATAAAACCCAGCCAATAAATGGTGACAATAACGATGCTGATAATGACGGTGAAGACATCTGGGGCATGTCAACATTGACCATCAGACACCAAGACAGGAATCACTACGCACTTACAATAAGAACGCCCTGCCACAATCCAGCAATAAGCACTGCATCTACTATCCCCTTCCACTCACGCCCCCCTTCCCAAACTACGGTATCCATTTTCCAGTACCCTACCATCAACACATCCACTCTCCAGATTTGGAATCTTGGAGATTGTCTCATGCTCAGCATGTGCAAGTTTCGGGCATGCAGTGATCAAAAGAGTCCTGAGGCTGGTGAGACTGCTCAAGGACTCAGGCACACTCATCAGTTTAGGCCACGAACTGATAGTCAGCCGCTGCAGCTGTGAAAGTTTTCCCATCTCATCTGGAAGCCCGTACAGGTCCGGAAGGCCAAACAGGAGCAGCGTTTTCAGATTCGAGAGCTGGCAAATAGACTTCGTGAAGGCACGTTGATCCTCCTGGCACGTCACGCAGTTGGCTGGCCACCCAAACTCAAGAGTCGTAAGGCTGCTCCAATGCCGAAGGAGGGATGGAGACACTGTCTCAACTTTGTCGCATTAGTTGAAGGAAAAAGTGCGAAGATTGGAGAGCTTGGAGAGGGTATCAGGAAGGCGGGTAAGGCTTTCAAGTTGGGCCAGCTCGAGATGCTCAAGCGAGGATAGGCGATCCACGTTCTGTGGTAACTCCGTGAGCCCTGAGCAAGCTTTGAGGACCAACATGCGGAGGTTAGAAAGGTCGCAGAGAGAATAAGGGAGCGAAACCAAGGCTGTATTATCTCTGATAGTTAGCGTCTTTAGAGAACTTAAGCCCGAAACTGCGTTTGGAAGAGATTCAAAACCTGGACATTCCACGAGGTCAAGAACTTGAAGAGAACCAAGCTCGAAAAAAGAACTCGGGAATTCGGATAGGACATTAAACTCTAGGTAAACCTCTCGAAGGTTCCGAAGCTGGCCGATGGTGTCAGGAGGAGCTGTGATGCCCACAAAGCGAATGCTAAGTTTGACCAGTGACTTCAGTCTACCAAACGAGTCAGGTAAAAGATCGAACGCACTCGAACTTTTTAGTAACTGCAGCTCGGTCAATCTGGTGAGCTGGACGATTGATTCGGGAAGGTGGTCATTGTACAGAATGGTGAGTGTCAGCTTAGTCAGGGACCTTAGCTTGTCGAATTCATCAGGCAAAAAGGCGAAATCAACATGAAGGTTGGCCTCCGTCAATGATGAAAGGTCGAAGAAGGATGGTGGCAAATCACAGCTGTCTTCGTAGACTGTCATCATGGTAAGCGAGAGGTACTGCAACGCAGAGCAACCTGTGAAGAGGGCATCTAAGCCTTCATACGTCAACCCTGGTTCGTCTCCGTTGTTCAGGTCAAGATAAGTCAACCTTGGACAGGCGGATCCTAGGCCATGGAGGAAATCGTCATTGTCTGGGTCGAGAACGCACTTGTTAATCGTGAGAGAAGTCAGATGCTTGAACCGGGAAAGGGATTCCAAAAGAGCAGCACCTGCTGTAAGGCTGGGAGAACTATTGGCGATGGACGTCTGTGCAAGGTAAGCGAGGCGATTCCAACGTTTACATACAAGAGCATGATTGAAGCAGCTGGGTGACTGCTTGTTTAGGCAACGGAAGATCAGGCAGATGGGGTCGTCCGGTAATTGATTCAACGACACACGTCTACGGCGATGCGGGACTGGGGCTAGGGACAGTAAATCTCCTTCAGCATCAGACATTGTTAGCACGTTGCTGCGAACTAAGGCCAACTAAGTGAAGGAAAATATAGGTCCTCGGTCAACTGGAGCGAACTGGAATCTGGAATTGACTAGGGTAATAGAGCGGTGATGCAACGCCCATGAAATCTGACACTGGATCTGGGGGAAGCTTTGTTTTCTGTTGAAGTTGCTCAGCTTCACAAAACCCGTATAGTGAGCTCCGAGCATGCACGCCAGTTGCGCCAGATCTGTCTGCCCTAGTTTCGCTGCTATCGACTTGTGTTACCGTTTCGTCCTGAGCGTTGCGACTGAAATGTCCCGACAACGAATTCCCAATCCTATCGCAAACCTCTGCCGACCAATCGCAATCCAGAACTAGAAAACGGTAACCCAGTGGAACAAATCTGAGGGCGTGGACCACGCCCTAACCTTTACTTCGAGTTTCCATCACCTTCGGCTGCGGCTGTCAAGCTCACATTCCGGGTACCTCATGGCGCGAAAAACGGTTTCTTCGACAGACGTTACTCTAAACGCGTCTCCAGGCATAGGTGGCTCAGACCAAGTGTCGTGAATCGTGATCACCCGCAGTTGTGATTTCCACCAATGATGTGTACAGCACGCCTCTTTCGCTTCCACTTCATCTCGTTGCAACCATAGAGTACACTCGTAATTGAGAATGGTAGACGCCACGGTCTTCTTCGTGAACTGGAGCGGTGGATTTTGAGTCAGCTCAACTCATGGCGGCGAAGGATTTTTAGTCACCTCAAAGGTCGCGATCTCGACTACTTGCCTTATCTTGAGGGCCAAATCTGCGACCGCAGAAGGTTGGTCTCAGCAAGCCTTCTCTTTCCGCCTTCCCGTCTCCGTCGAGGGATTCACTCTCTCTGTTTGTTTCTCCGCTCTCACTCTCCCTTTCGCCCTGCACATTTTCGCGTGCAAGTGAAGGAGCTGCGCGCATCACTCGGTTCCCTTTTTGAGAAATTTCAACTAGTGAATCACTCTCACTTTCACGCTCAAAGCCTTTCGCGCCTTCACTCTCGCTTTTTCTCTCCCTGTGCTCGTTCCCGTGCAGGTGAAAGAGCTACGAGCATCTCTCGGTAACTTCTTTTAGCATTCGCGCAAGTGTCTGTCAAAGCATTCGCGCTCACTCCCCCTCTCTCTCTGCACTTGCGCGTGCAGGTGAAGGAGCTGCGCGCATGGCTTGGTCCCCTCCCCAAGCGCGCGCGGATATTCTGCTCCAACGCGTGCCTGCGCCGATACCTGCGCGCGCGCAACTGGCACGAGCAGCGCGCCGAGCGCATGCTGCAAGACACGCTCAAGTGGCGCGACCAGTGCCGCCCGGAAGAGATCCGATGGGTACGTACACTCGTACGTGCGTATGTACATCACAAGCAAATGAGCACGTACGCAGAATCGGGCAACAGAGGCAGGTGGATGGAAATGCATACATCAGTACGAGTGCAGTGGAAATGTCTGACAGAAAGTATGCATACCTCATTGCTGAAGATTATTCCTTCCTGCCGTCCGCTTTGTTCCCGCCGTCCGCTTTGTTCCCGCCATCAGTTCTTCTCTCTTCCCCTTTCCTTTCACATCATCGCCACCTGGTACACAGTATGTCGTTTTGTGGAACGTGTGCGGAAGGCGATTGCAGGCAGACGGGGCGGAGGAGGGCGCGACGGGCAAGGTGTACCGAACGGCATTCCAGGACAAACACGGCCGCCCAGTCGTGGTGCTCTCTGCCGGCCAGCAGGTGAGGTGCTTGCGAGGTGAGGCCAGCAGGTGAGGAGCATGGGTAGAGAAGTGACTGCCACCTGAGAGATGGCCAGGCCTTTCCGGTCAGATGATGCGTCAAACAGCCCTCATCCGTGCATTCCCCTTGCTTACAGAGCACCATCTATTATGCAGGGCAGGTGCAGCACCTGGTGCACTGCCTAGTCAATGCTGTCATGAACCTGCCGGGCTGCTCACGAACAGCACAAAGAGTAGAACAATCGCCTGGAAGAGAAGGGGGAGCAGGAGCAGATGGTGTGGCTGATTGATTTCCGCGGGTGGAGCATGTGCAAGGCCCCGCCGCTCAAGACGTCTCGCGAGGTGCTGAACATTCTGCAGAGCCACTACCCGGAGAGGCTCGGCCCTGCTGTCATCTACAACCCACCCGCCGTCTTTGAGGCCTTCTGGAAGGTGAGTGCAGCTTCCTGGGGAAGGTGAGGTGGTGTGTATGGATGGCTCCCTGGGAATGACTTCAGAGTCGAATCCATGGCTGGCTCGGTGCTGCTGTCATCTACAACCCGCCCGCCGTCTTCGAGGCCTTCTGGATGGAAGGTGCGTGCAGCTCGCTAGGAAAGGTAAGGGGGGGAAGAGGGAATGGGGCTCTATGGGACGGCTCGGCGCTGCTGTCATCTACAACCCGCCTGCCGTCTTTAAAGCCTTCTGGAAGGTGAGGTGCATGGGGCTGCGTAGGACTGACGTGTGAGTGGACTTCAGGTCTGCTTAACGCCTATCATCTACAACCTGCCTGCCGTCTTTGTGGCCTTCCGGAAGGTAAGGTGGTGTGTGGGGCCCTTCGAGGAGAGTAAAGTGGAAATACCACGCTTATGCGTGGTTTATTACTAAGGCTGAACACCAAGGTAACACACCAGTACTTCCCCTTCTTTTTGATGCACTTTCTGCCAGTGTGGATGGTCATGTTCACCATGAATGGATTGATTTCTCGCCTAACCGTTCTGTAACCATTGAATCCAGCCGTTCATAGATCTGGCGATGTTGATCAAGATCCTCTTTGACCAGACCGCCCTGAGGAGGCGTTTGGGGGGCGATCCAAGTGGACCTATAACCATGCGACGTATGGCGAGATGATGGGACGGGATAATAAGAAGACGGCAGATTACTGGGGGGTAGTTGAGGGGGAGTATTTGCGCCCTAGCAGCAGGAGATTGTGGGGGATGAGAGTGGGGACGATGCTGAGAGCACCCAGGGGAGCGAGGAAAGTTCCCTCAGCAGCAGCAGCAGTTCCAGCAGCCTCAGCAGCACCAGCAGCAACGGGGACGGTGACGGCGGTGCTAACCTCAGGTGCTTGCTCCCACTGATCCGAACACACCGCATCCAATCCAAGCACATGCGCAAACGAACAGAGTGCTCACAAATCTCCATAAGATGAGCATCAACTGGTTCATCAAGCGACCAACGTGGCGTCAATAACACATAGAGTTATTAGTAGGGTGTGAGTATCTACATTTTACTCTGCAAACGGTTGGATATGTAGAAGTTTAAAGCATCATTTCGTAACATGTTAGAAGTATGTCTGGTAGAAAAACGTATCAGTCATCATTTAGATGACATCCTTGCCGTGCGGCATGGAATGAGATACGGTAGACGGGACGGCGAAGGGTGGAAACTACCTGCGGTACGCATGCAATATAAATAGTGACTACAATGATGTCGATCACGACAGCAACAGTGAAGACATATACGGTACAGTAAGACTTGTCAACATTGACCATCCAAAGTACGACGACAGGAATCACTGCAAATGTAAAACACACACACCCCTACCACAATCCAGCGATAAGCACAGCATCTACCGTCCCCTTCCACGGACTCCCCGTTTCTCAAATGACCCATTTCCCAGTATTCTACCATCAACACATCCACACTCCAGATTTGGGATCTTGAGGATTGTCTCATGCTCCTCATCCCCAAAGTACGGGCATGCAGTGATCACGAGAGTCCTAAGGCTGGTGAGACTGCTCAAGGACTGGGGCAAACACATCAAGTTTGGCCACGAACTGATAGTCAGTTGCTGCAGCTGTGAAAGATTTTGCATCTCCTGTGGAAGGTAGTCCAGGTCAACGCCAAACAAGAGGAGCGTTTTCAGATTTGAGAGCTGGCAAATAGACGCCATGAAGGAACTTTGATCCTCGCAGAGTGTCCAGAAATTGCCTGGCCATCCAAACTCAAGTGTAGTAAGGCGGCTCCAATGCTGAAGAAGGGATGGAGACACTGTCCGAACGTTTTCACAGTAGTTGAAGGAAAAGCTGCGGAGACTGGAGAGCTTGGGAAGGTTTTCAGGAAGGTGACTGAGGTTTCTGAGTTGGCACAGCTCAAGATGCTCCAGCGAAGACAGGCGATCCATGCTGTCTGGAAGGTCCCAAAGCCCTGGGCAATCCTTGACGACCAACGTGCGGAGGTTAGAAAGATCGCAGAGAGAGTCAGAGAGCGAATTGAAGTCTCGACAATCTCTGATAGTTAGCGCCTTGAGAGAACCTAAGCTCGACACTGCGTTTAGAAGGGGATCAAAACCTTCACAATTCACGAGCTCAAGGACTTGCAGAGATGAAAGCTCGAAAAAAGAACTCGGGAGTTCGGAGAGGGGATAGCCATTTAGGTAAACCTCTCGAAGGTTCCGAAGCTGGCCGATGGTGTCAGGTAAAAGTATTCCGCTGCCCAAATCACGAATGCTAAGTTTGACCAGTGACTTGAGCCCACCAAGAGAGTCAGGTAGATGGTCAAACGTATCAGAACTGACTGTCATCATGGTAAGCGAGAGGTACTGCAGCGCAGTGCAGCCTGTGAAGAGGGCATCTAAGCCTTCATACGTCACCCCTGGATAATCTCCGTTGTTCAGGTCAAGATAGATCAACCTTGGACAGACAGATCCCAGGCCACGAAGGAACTCCTCATTGTCCTTGTCAATAACGCACTTGTTAATCGTGAGAGAAGTCAGGTGTCTGAACCGGGAAAGGGAGTCCAGAAGAGCAGAATCTGCTTTAAGGGAAGGCTGGCTGATGGCGATGGACGTCTGTGCAAGGTAAGCGAGGCAATTCCATCGTTTACAGACCAACGCATGATTGAAGTAGCTGGGTGACTGCTTGTTCAGACAATGGAAGATGAAGGAGATGAGATCGTGAGGTAACCAATCTCCTTCGTTGCCGGACATTGTCAACACGTTGCTGCGAAGCGTAGAAAGCCAAAGCGAATATGGAACTAGAGAGCTGGCGGACTGAGAGTTGTACAACATACCTCCGCTGAAGGCAGGATATGTATGAGTACTGTAGGAGCGAGCTTGTCATGTCATTTGAACACAACATTGCCTCATGTGTGTCAGGTTGGTAACATCCGTGCTGAGGACGTGTCTCATGTGACCTGGTCCGCGACCTCAGTTTATATGCTTTGGTCCGGCATGCTGGTCCGTCGGACCCACGAGGCGGTCCACTGGAGCTGACGTCGCCAGTGTCTTTAGGTGAGCTGTAGGTAACACAGGGGGAGCTTGTGGGTCACCCCGTGAGGGTGACCCCGGGGTCTCCCGCGTTTTCAAAGTGATTGCGTGTGGAATTTTGGGCTGGCAGCCGTGGCGTGGACCGGACACGAGCTGGTCTGCAAGATTTTGTCGCGTCTTGGACTGTACAACCTCTGAGATTTACACAGTATCGACGAACCCTCTTTCTATTGCCTGGTGTTCACTCACCATTCCGTGACGTGTGAAACACGCGAATAAAAATCAGAGTCGTTCGGACCACCCGCGGCCCCGTTTCAACGCTATAACGAGGTTATTCCCCGCATACTGGTTCTGTCCACCACTGGATCACCCTGCGGTTCGCGAGCTGGTCTAGTGGGTCCGTATCGGACCCACGTGGACAAGCGCCTTTGAGACGCCATGGAATGGATTATGGAGCACGCACTGGGGTGCGGGGATCGTGATTTGGTTTTTGCGCTTTTGTTTTCACGCGTTGGTTCCCAGTGGGGCGGGTTTCTGGGCCCTCGGTTTCGCGGCCTTCGATTCGCAGTCGTGCTTTCGTGGCGTTTCTTGTAGAGCATTCGACTCGTGTAACCGTTTCTTTCAGCGCGTTACGAGTACTTTTCGCGGAAACATGATTTGTCCATCTACAGCTTCAGATCACCACGCGTCAACTTGACCTAGGTAAACCTAACGGATTAAATTATTATTTCAAGTCAATTCTGGTTTCTTGCCATGATTTATGGTACATCATTAGTAAATCAAGATTAGTTGTATTAGTACTGTTTATGGTACCTAATCCCTTGTGTTAATTGTCCCATCCTAGCGGCTAATATACTCCTCTACTCGAAGCGTCTCATCAGCTACAAAATACAGAGTGATCTGCAGAAAATTATGTGATCTCAGCAAACATTCTCCTTCTATCTGCTTCTCTTCATCGCAGGGCCATCCAATAGGCCTTTTCTCAACATGTACTGAATTCCAAATAGGCTCTGGAATTATTTTTTGTAAACCTCGCTCCTCAGTCTCCAATTTCCCTCAATTCTCTGTTTCCCCTCCCTCCCTCCTCTCCTCTTCCTCCAGACGACACTCTGGCTATCATCGCAGCTTTGAAACGCTCGCTTATTCGTGCGCATAAACAGCAGTCATGCCCACTTGCTTCATCCGACAGACAAAAGCAGTCGGGTGATAGTGGCTGCCACCTCAGCAGCATCAACAGCCATGGCCACTTGCACTGGCGGCACCCCCACCCATGGGTTGGGGCCGTTCCAACTGGCGGGGAGGCGGGAGGGAAGGAGGGACGTGCATTGAAGTAGGTGCCTTAAGAATGCACTTGCACTGGCGGCCACCCCCCCCCCCCACCCATGGGTTGGGGCCGTTTCAACTGATGGGAGGCCGGAGAGAGGACGTAGGGGCAGGTGGGATAACAGAAAATGTTGAAAATGAGGGTGCGACGTGCGCGGATGGAAGGGGGAGGCAGAACAACAAAAAACCCACTTCCACACCCCATTCAGACGAGCCCCGAACACTATTCGTCACCGAGAAGAACCGGAAGCGTGCAGTGCGCTCCCGATCGACCTGTCTATTACTGATTCATCAATCCACCCATCCTGCCATAGCTCCCTCATTAGCCCATGATCATGCACTGCAAGCCATCTGTCTTTAACTGCAGCAACAACCCTGTCAAAATTGACGGTAACAGCCACGCTCACTTGCTTCTTGACCTCTGCCAGCGTGGCACCCTCTGTCATATCCCTTGACACTTGAGCAGACCCTAATACCTCTGCTGCTACGCTACATCCCTCCCTGCTTTCTGCTGGAACGACACGTCCACCAGCATGCACTCGTTGAGAGTGAGTGGCCCATCAGCATGCACCCTGTGCTGCATCCCTTGACACTTGAGCAGTGTCTATGACCGCTGCTGCTACATCCCACCAGCATGAGTGTGTCGTTCCAGAAGAACGCATGCAACGCATGCATACGTTGCTGAGCCCAGTGCTCTCTCCACACACACACACATAACTGAACGTACACCTCAATGATCGAACCACTCACTTTCTTGAACGGGTAGTCCATAAGAGTGCACCCCCTGCCTCCAATGCTCTCGGCTCGCACACTGCCGAACGTGCACCTGAAAGATTAAGTCGCTCACTTCTTGAGCGAGTAGTCCATGAGAGTGCATCCCCTGCCTGCTCCAATGCTCTCGACCCACACACTGCCAAACTTGAACCTCAAAGATAGAGCTGCTTACATCTTGAGCAGAACATACACACACTACTGAACATACACCTCAAAGATAAAGTCACTCACTTGTTACAAAGTAGTCCATGAGCGTGCATCCCCAGCTCACACCAGTGCTCTGCTCCCCACTAGCACGCTGCCACGCTTGAAGGAGGAGAGCGGGGGCTATGATTGTGCCGATACCAAGAGCATATTTCACTTACTTTTTCAGCGAGTAGTCCATGAGAGTGCATCCCCGGCCCACCCCGGTGCTCTCCACACGCACGCTGCCTCGCTTGAAGGAGAAAAGTGAGGGCGCTGTGATCGCTGCCACTGCACATGCGTCATGCAGAAAAATTCCTGGAAGGGGGAACACAGGGAGGTGAATGAGGACACAAAAGGCAAAGCAACGGCGAGATGTAAGAACGAGGGGGTGCGGCGAAGTGACGCTAAAGAAGTGTGAAGCGCACTCAATCCACCACAATCCACCACACCCCACGCACCATCCATGTGGTCGGACTGCTGGTGGTGGGCCCTGTATGCCTGCACCAGACGTGCCACCAGGGACGCTGCTGGTGAGGGCGAGGCTGCATGCTGGCTCCCGCTCTTATCTGCCTCCACAGACGCCACTGCTACTGAGGACGCAGTGCCGTGCTCGCTCTCCTCTGCTGCTGGAGGGGCTGCCGTGTCTCGGGTGCACAGGGAGGCAAGGTGTGTGCCTGGCGCGCAGAAGGGGCGAGAGGGGAGGGAGGGGCGGTTCGGATGAAGGAGCAGAAGAAGAGAGCAAAAGGGGCAAGCAGAAGGGGTGAGAAGGAAGGGAGGCGTGTTTCGAATGAAGGAGCAGAAGAGGAGGTCATAAGGGGCAGGCAGAAGGGGTGTGAGGGAGGCATGGAGATAGGGAAGGGGCATTACGAATGCTGATGGTTGCCCGTACGTGAGGCACGTTATTGAGGCGCCTTTCTAGGCAACTTCAAGTGCGGTACGAGTGGAAACGATGAGCCCCAGCTTTGAGGCGCCTCAAACGTAACGATGAGATGAGCCTCAGCCTCAGCCTCAGCCTCAGCCTCAGCCTCAGCCTCAGACTCAGCCTCAGCCTCAGCCTGAGCCTGAGCCTGAGCCTCAGCCTCAGCCTCAGCCTCAGCCTCAGCCTGAGCCTCAGCCTCAGCCTCAGCCTCAGCCTGAGCCTGAGCCTAAGCCTCAGCCTCAGCCTCAGCCTCAGCCTCAGCCTCAGCCTCAGCCTCAGCCTCAGCCTCAGCCTCAGCCTCAGCCTCAGCCTCAGCCTGAGCCTCAGCCTCAGCCTCAGCCTCAGCCTCAGCACGTTGATGTTGGCTTGGCGCCACACGTCAGTCAGCAGGACCCTGATCTGATCTGTTGGCCGTACCACACTGGCCTGGCCTGGTCCCCTACTGGTGTGACTTTTGAGTCAACTCAAAGTCAACACGTCAGCAGCACCTGATGAGCACCACTTTGTGGTGGGAGACATTACGAGGCAGCGGTTTCTTTTAGAGCAAGAATAGGTTCAGAGAGATTTCAGGCGTGAAAGCCTGGTTGTAGAATGGTTTCTTGTGTAAATCAAATGGTGGTAACTAGTTTCGGCGTAGTCGCCTTCGTCAGACCACAAGAAAGAAATGAGCCTCCCGAGGTTTATATACACCCCAGGTTGACTCGGCTACCCAACAGTAACCTGAATCAGGCTCAGAAATGAAATTCTACAGTAAAACTAACTTCAGCACTTACAAGCAGAAACTAAAAAGCTTCCAACTCTCTTAGGCAATTTACATGCCAAGATCGCCCTCCGTCCTGTAAAAATGTCGCGTGACATTATATCCAGGTGACTTTTGAGTCGACTCAAAGTCAACACGTCAGCAGCACCTGATCTGATGGCCGTACCACACTGGCCTGGTCTGTCTGGCACCCTACTGGTGCTATAAAGAGACTCTTCTAGTAGCATGCGTATCAGAAATGACACCAGTGAGTGAGTGCAACGCGCGTGGTAGCATGCACGTTGTTAAGGAAGGAACGACTCGCAACACACCTGTGAGTGATGCTGGCACCACTCGTCAGCACCTGGGATGCTGGCACCACTCGTCAGCACCTGGGATGCTGGCACCACTCGTCAGCACCTGGGATGCTGGCACCACTCGTCAGCACCTGGGATGCTGGCACCACTCGTCAGCACCTGGGATGCTGGCACCACTCGTCAGCACCTGGGATGCTGGCACCACTCGTCAGCACCTGGGATGCTGGCACCACTCGTCAGCACCTGGGATGCTGGCACCACTCGTCAGCACCTGGGATGCTGGCACCACTCGTCAGCACCTGGGATGCTGGCACCACTCGTCAGCACCTGGGATGCTGGCACCACTCGTCAGCACCTGGGATGCTGGCACCACTCGTCAGCACCTGGGATGCTGGCACCACTCGTCAGCACCTGGGATGCTGGCACCACTCGTCAGCACCTGGGATGCTGGCACCACTCGTCAGCACCTGGGATGCTGGCACCACTCGTCAGCACCTGGGATGCTGGCACCACTCGTCAGCACCTGGGATGCTGGCACCACTCGTCAGCACCTGGGATGCTGGCACCACTCGTCAGCACCTGGGATGCTGGCACCACTCGTCAGCACCTGGGATGCTGGCACCACTCGTCAGCACCTGGGATGCTGGCACCACTCGTCAGCACCTGGGATGCTGGCACCACTCGTCAGCACCTGGGATGCTGGCACCACTCGTCAGCACCTGGGATGCTGGCACCACTCGTCAGCACCTGGGATGCTGGCACCACTCGTCAGCACCTGGGATGCTGGCACCACTCGTCAGCACCTGGGATGCTGGCACCACTCGTCAGCACCTGGGATGCTGGCACCACTCGTCAGCACCTGGGATGCTGGCACCACTCGTCAGCACCTGGGATGCTGGCACCACTCGTCAGCACCTGGGATGCTGGCACCACTCGTCAGCACCTGGGATGCTGGCACCACTCGTCAGCACCTGGGATGCTGGCACCACTCGTCAGCACCTGGGATGCTGGCACCACTCGTCAGCACCTGGGATGCTGGCACCACTCGTCAGCACCTGGGATGCTGGCACCACTCGTCAGCACCTGGGATGCTGGCACCACTCGTCAGCACCTGGGATGCTGGCACCACTCGTCAGCACCTGGGATGCTGGCACCACTCGTCAGCACCTGGGATGCTGGCACCACTCGTCAGCACCTGAGATGCTGGCACCACTCGTCAGCACCTGGGATGCTGGCACCACTCGTCAGCACCTGGGATGCTGGCACCACTCGTCAGCACCTGGGATGCTGGCACCACTCGTCAGCACCTGGGATGCTGGCACCACTCGTCAGCACCTGGGATGCTGGCACCACTCGTCAGCACCTGGGATGCTGGCACCACTCGTCAGCACCTGGGATGCTGGCACCACTCGTCAGCACCTGGGATGCTGGCACCACTCGTCAGCACCTGGGATGCTGGCACCACTCGTCAGCACCTGGGATGCTGGCACCACTCGTCAGCACCTGGGATGCTGGCACCACTCGTCAGCACCTGGGATGCTGGCACCACTCGTCAGCACCTGGGATGCTGGCACCACTCGTCAGCACCTGGGATGCTGGCACCACTCGTCAGCACCTGGGATGCTGGCACCACTCGTCAGCACCTGGGATGCTGGCACCACTCGTCAGCACCTGGGATGCTGGCACCACTCGTCAGCACCTGGGATGCTGGCACCACTCGTCAGCACCTGGGATGCTGGCACCACTCGTCAGCACCTGGGATGCTGGCACCACTCGTCAGCACCTGGGATGCTGGCACCACTCGTCAGCACCTGGGATGCTGGCACCACTCGTCAGCACCTGGGATGCTGGCACCACTCGTCAGCACCTGGGATGCTGGCACCACTCGTCAGCACCTGGGATGCTGGCACCACTCGTCAGCACCTGGGATGCTGGCACCACTCGTCAGCACCTGGGATGCTGGCACCACTCGTCAGCACCTGGGATGCTGGCACCACTCGTCAGCACCTGGGATGCTGGCCCTTAACACACCGCCCTCGGCCCTCACTGGTGTGATAAGTAGCTCGTCTAGGAACATGCACAGCTCCAGCACACCAACCAACGCACCTGTGAGTGTGACCTGTGTGGTGACGTTCAGTCCCTCCCAGCACATAGATGCTGGCGCCACTCGTCAGCACCTGGGCTGCTGCCCTTAACACACCGCCCTAGGCCCTCACCGGTCCGATAAGTAACAAGTCTAAGAGCATGCACAGCTGACCTGTGAGTGTGACCTGTGTGGTGACGTTGAGTCCCAGCACGTGGACGTTGGCGCCACTCGTCAGCACCTGATCCGCTGCCTCAGGGTCTGCAAACACCTGCCGTGGAGAGGTGGGGGTAGAGGGGCAGATGGGGGCAGAGGGGAGCAAAGGGGGACAGAGAGGGGCAGAGAGGGGAGGAGGAGAGGAGTGTCAGCACTAGCAGATGTTGGTGCCCCCCTGTCATATCAGCATCTGGTCCCCTGCCTCGAGATCTGCCTTTTGTCTTGACTCAGAAGTCACGCCGTCTCAACACTAGCAGATGTTGGTGGCCCCTCTGTCATGTCAGTATCTGGTCCCCTGCCTCGGGATCTGCAAAGAGGGGAGCGGCAAGGGTAGCAGCGGGGAGAGGCGAGGGGAGAGGCCTAATCCCCAAACACGGCTAGAACAACCTCGGGATATGCACGCACGTGCAATGCTCTGGGGGGAGAAGATATGAGCACTGTTGGAGGCGTAAACTATGCATAGTTGGAGTTTGGAGATAGAGGAAGGGGAAGAGGAAGTGCGAGGGACTTTTGAGACGTCTCAAGAGAAGATATGAAGATACATGCATAGTTGGAGTCTGGAGATAGAGGAAGGGGAAGAGGAAGTGCAAGGGCATGAGCAAGAGCAAAAGCAAGAGCCAGCGTAAGTCAAGATTGTCATCCCCTCACGCTTTTCCTCAATGGTCAACCGGTCCGCTCTTCCTCCCCCAACCTTACACACACTCTCTCTCCCTCCCAACAATATCGAGCTATCCCATCGCCCTTCCCTTTCTTTCCCCCTTCGCTGCACCTCCCTCCTGCCACCCCCCACTCCCCCCAATACCCTTTGCCCCCAGCACTCACGCTTTCTTCCGCAGCCGCGTTGACATCCCCACTGGCAAAGAATGAACCCCCCACCACCCAGATGCCCGCCACCTCAGATGCTAGTGAGGGGCGATGCGAGAGGGCCTGGTGAGGGGAAGGGGGGAGGTGGGGGCCAGCAGTGGGTGGTGCAAGTGGGCGAAGAATGAACCCCCCACCACCCAGATGCCCGCCAGCTCTGATGCTAGTGAGGGGCGATGCGAGAGGGCCTGGTGGGAGCAAGGCGGGAAGAAGCGAGGGAGGAGGAAGGGCGGATGGTGGAGGAAAGCGGGGAGGGGGAGGTGAGGGTGGGCACTGGGTGGAGCAAGTGGGCGAAGAAACACCCACACCAGCTCTGATGCTAGAGCAGACACTCGGATAGGGCCTGCACTGTGTCAGGGACGCGTGGGATTCGGGAAGGGAGACGAGCAGAGTAGCGAGGGGAGGGAGGAGACGGAGGTGAGGGCGGCGATGAGAGAGACGAGGGAGGAAAGGGAGGTGAGGGAGGTGAGGGAGGAAAGGGAGGTGAGGGAGGTGAGGGTGAGGGAGGTGAGGGAGGTGAGGGAGACGTGGGGAGGGAGGATATGGGATGTGTGGGCAGGAGGAGTCACGGACTGCTGCAAGCACCTGCGTGGGCAAGGTTGGTTAGGTGTTCCAGCCGTACCTAAATAATCTGATCTTCCTGGTCTCTTCTCTTCTCTTACCAGCCTCCCTTCAAGTCGACTCGACACAACCGTGACCTCGGTGCAACGGCACGCACGCATGCAAAGCACACTCACCCGGGCGAGGTTGGTCATGGGCCCCAACTGAATGATGCTGATCTGCCCGGGCTTCCTCGCCACCTCCTCACACATCCACTCCCACGCCCTCTGCTCCGCCCCCTGCTCTCCCTCGACCCTCCCCTCTCCATCCGCACCAGTAGCAGCAGTGGAAGCATGAGTGGAAGCTAAGGTATCAGTGATGCCATTCGCGGGGTCATCCCGTTGGAGTGCGGGAGTTGCTGCTGGCAGTTGCACTCCCGCCAAACCGTCAGGGCCCAGAAACGAGGAGCAGGCAGGCAGGGAGGGTGCGCTAGGCCTGCTGCTGCTGCCACTGGTGCTGGTTCCACTAGCCTCGGGGGCGTTTGGCTGTTGATGAGAAAGCGAGAGGAAGAAAAGGGGAGACACGGTGGGCAGCCAGGTGGTGATGGTTGTGGTGGTGGTGGCGGCAGCAGCAGCGGCGGTGCGGTGGTGGGGGTGGTGGTGGTGGCAGCGGCGGTGGCTGATAGTGAAAGCTTGGAATGCAGAACAGGAAATTCAATAGGGCGGGTGGGAGGACACTAGCGAGAAAACACACTAGGAGTGTCTTGGAAGGAAGCAAACGAAAGCATCGGCGACGGGAGGAAAGGCGGGTTTGGTAGATGGAGTGGGGGGGAGGAAAGGAAAGGAACAAGTTTGTGTGCAAGAACAGAGAAATTCGATAGTGGGGGGAGGGGAAAAAGAAGGAGCAAGGATGAAGCGGCAACATACTGGGCATAGTGCTGGAGTTGGTGTGGTTGAGAGTGGTGCTGTGGCGCCCTGAACCACAGGTGTGTCTGGGCGACCTGCTGCTATGCACTGGAGGAGAGTGGGTGAGGGAGATGGGGAGAAGCAGGATGGGGGTTGCGGGAAAAGCGCGGGAAGAGGAGGGGAATGATGGGTGGGAAAAATTGGGAGGGGAGGTGGGGGAGCAGGAAGAGGAGAGGAAGAATAGGAAGGAAAAGAGGGAAGGCAAGAGGGAAATAAGGGGCATCGCTGTAGGAAAATGGGGGAAAGGAATTTGTGTGGAAGAACAAATAACATTGAGAAGCTTTTTTGCCGAACCTAGAGGACATGACATCGGTGGTTAAGGTAAACACAACATGCGTGAAGGAACAGAATTGTAGTATATACATAATACTGACTCAACCACCAATGTTCCAAAAACAATGAGAAGATCTTCGCAAAGGATGAGGGATCCTTATAAAGGATGAGAGATCCTTATAAAGGATGAGGGATCCTTATAAAGGATGAGGGATCCTTATAAAGGATGAGGCACAGTGAACCCACCAGGCCTCGAGCGTTGCGTGTGGCAGCTTCACACGTCACATAGTGGCTGAATGACGTGGCGATACCAAGCACACGAATAGATTGGCACTTCAAAGCGGCGAGAATGGCCAAAGCGTCGTCTGGATGGCAGAGGGGAGCGGTGGAGAAGGAGGAGGGGAAAAAGAGATGTGTGAGGGAAGTGTACGTCGAGCAGATAGCCAAATGTAGGCGCGAGAGACAGCAGAGTGATTGACGGAAAGGAGAAGGCTCGCTGAGACTACGGAAGATCCTGAGGTGGTGAAGTTGGTGCTCCAGATGTGAAGAAAGAATATATTTGCGACTTCATAAGCTAGCCAAGCAGGATAAACTATATTCGGAGAAGGACAAGCGTGGCTTGGATTTTTTTATATTTATATAAAATTTATTTATTTATTCTTGCACGATCATAGCGTCCAGCTGCGCCGAATCGAAACAGCCCTGCTGTGCCTTATCGGTGACCGCATCGGTGTGATAGCGATTCACGACACAGCACTGACCCACCTATGCCCGGAGACGCGTTAATAATAACATCAATCGGAGCAGGCGCGTCTGGCGCCATGAGGTACTCAGAAATTAGGCAGTGGTGATCGTAGGAGGAGCTGCTACTTTGAATGTGACGGGAAGTGTGGCTGTTACATCCATTTCAGTTCATTGGCGAGGAGCGAAATTTAGACATGACGAACAGCTGTTCCACCGACTTTACTTTTGCCACGAGCTTTGGTAACGTCGTCGACTCGCAAAACCCGAGACGAGAAGCTGCTAAATTCGGGTAACAAAAGCTAGCGAAACCACAGCAGCGAATCCCACTGACACGAGCACCGCGAGCACGAACAGTCACAAGAGCACAAACAGTCACGAATAGCTTCTTCCGAGCTACAGTACCAGGGACCAGTGACCATTGAGAGCCAAACGGTCATCCACTCCAACGGTCACAATGAAGCAAGCAAGCTCCCTTCCTCCATATCCTGCCTTCACCAACGTCCCAATCCATAAGTTGATCATGTCTAGGAGCAATGTGCGATCTACTCTAGTTGCTCTATTTCCGTAGTTTTACCGTAGCTCACTGCAGCTTGCGAACAATGTCTCAAGCTGGAACGGATCCATCGTCCCAAACCTTGGTGTCGAGTCCTCGTAGAATTAAGATGCGAGTGTCGTTAAATCAGTTACCGCGCGACCTCATTTGCCTCATCTTCCGTTGTTTGAACAAGCAGTCACCCAGCTACTTCAATCACGCTTTGGTCTGTAAACGTTGGAATCGCCTCACTTACCTTGCCCAAACGTCGATCGCCAACAGTCCGCCTCGCCTTACTGCAGATTCTGGCCTCCTGGACTCTCTTTCCCGCTTCAGACACTTAACATCTCTCACGATCAATAAGTGCGTTCTCGACCCGGACGATGACGACTTTCTCTGGGGCTTAGGTTCGGTCTGTCCCAGGTTAATTCATCTTGACCTGGACAACGGTTGGCGAGAAGGTATGACGTACGAAGGTGCAGGTAGCCTTTTCAGAGGCTGCACTGCTTTGCAGTACCTCTCGCTTACCGTGATGACGGTCTACGAAGGCAGTTGTGATATGCCACCATCCTTCTTCGACCTTTCATCTTTGAAGGAGGTCTATCTGATGGTAAATTTCGTTCAATTTCCCGATAGATTCGACGAGCTGAAGTCCCTGACAAAGCTGACACTCGCCAATCCGTGGAGCGACGAGCTCCCGGAATCACTCGGCCAGCTCACCAAGCTGGCCGAGCTGAAGGTGTTCAGAAATGAAGGATCGATCGACCGTCTACCTGATTCCCTTTGTGGGCTGAAGTCATTGGTCAAGCTCACCGTTCGTGAAATGGAGGGTATGAAGACTCTTCCTGACACCATCGGCCAGCTTCCGAACCTCCGAGAGGTTTACTTACATGAGAATATGGACCTAGAACTCCGGGAATCCTTTTTCCATCTTCCTTCTTTACAAGTTCTTGAGATCGTGTATTGTCGTAGCTTTGCATCCCTTCCAACAACGGTGTCAGGCCTCAATTCTCTCAAGACGCTAACCATCAGAAACTGCGATAGCTTCCACACGATATCTGATTCCCTCTGCAACCTTTCTAACCTCCGCATGTTGGTCCTAAGGAATTGCACACATCTTAGGGCCCTTCCACAGAGGATGGATCGCCTGTCGTCGCTGGAGCATCTTGAACTGAGCCAACTGAAATGTCTCTCTCACCTTCTAGATACCATCTCCAAGCTCTCCAGTCTGCGCACTTCTCCTTCACCTACTGCGATGGTGTTGTCGATGTCCCTTTATCCCTCACCCAGCATTAGAGCAGCCTCACGTCTCTTGCGTTTGGTTGGCCTGCCAGTTGTATGGGCAGCCGCGAGGATCAGGAGGCCCTCACGTCGTCGTTTTGCCATCTCTCAAATCTGACATCGCTCGTCGTGATGGGCTTTCCAGACCTGATTGAGACTCCATACGAGCTTGGGAAACTTGAACAGCTACAGCGGCTGACTTTGAGTAACTACCCTAACCTGATCGGCTTGTTCGAGTCGGTGAGCTGTCTCACCAGCCTCAGGACTCTCGTCATCACTGCATGCCCCTGCTATGAGGATGAAGAAAGGGAGGTAATCAATTATATTCCAAACCTGGAGAGCGGATGTGTTGATGGTCGAGTGCTGGGGAAGGGATCATTTGGGCGGAAGGAATGAGTGGATGGGGTGGGCTGTTGGGCTGAGAAGTTAGCCCTTAGGATCTTCTGCAAGGGTAAACTCTGGGTAGGAACAGTGTAATAGCGGAAGCTTTAATGAAGAGGTTGAACCACCTTGCGTTGGTATGTGAGGGCAAAGTTGATTGATTAAAACAAAGAGATACAGGATTATATAAGAATACAAGGAATACGAAGAGATATAGTTGTAAATACTTTACTGTTGCTTTTGTGGTTCGATACAGTGACGACTCGGGCAACTGCTCTGTAACGAGTTGTCAGAATATTATGCTCTAGCCTGTAGTGGGAAGCTCTATAGCGAGTACAACCCTTCTAGGGTTTGCTATTTGTATCCTCATTCTTGCTAGTGCAACCCTCTTCTTTCTTCTAAATTTACACATGCTATCAGAGCAGGTCGATCCCCTTGGATCGATCCGGTGGGTGGGCTCACCACCTCGCTGCTTCCGCTGCAACTGCTACTGCTACTGTCTGTGCCGCACGCCCCGTGGCGTGCGGCAGTTTTTCTTCCCGCCGTGCGCCCCGAGGCGCGCGGCGGTTTTCTGCCCGCCGTGCGCCCCGAGGCGCGCGGCGGTTTTCTGCCCGCCGTGCGCCCCGAGGCGCGCGACGGGTTTCTGCCCCGTCACTCGGCGCGTCGCCCCCGGGAAGCGCTGCGACGGGCGACGGGTGTCAGAACATATCTATAGCTTATACTGCTGTGTAGGCTGTAGTGGGGTATCCCATAGGGGGTACAACCCAGTTAGGGTTTCATATTTGTACTGCTTTCATTCATAGTCCACCCATTCCTGCTTACTCTTTTCACTTGGTATAGAGCTAGGTCCCTCCAGGACCGAAATTTTTGGGCCCACCGAAGCGCGCCCCCGAGGCGCGAATTTTTTTTTAGCGACCCCTCGAGTCGCTCTCTCCTCTGCGGCCTCGCCGCCCACTCTGTCGCGGCCCCGCCCTGCTCCTTACGCGGCCCCGCCGCCTGCTCCTTACGCGGCCCCGCCCCGGCCCTTACGCGGCCCTTACGCGGCCCCACGCCAGCCCCTTACGCGGCCCTTACGCGGCCCTTACGCGGCCCCGCCCCGGCCCTTACGCGGCCCTTACGCGCCGGCCCCTTACGCGGCCCTTACGCGGCCCTTACGCGGCCACGCCGCCGGCTCCTACGCGGCCCCTCGCCGGCTCCTTACGCGGCCCAGCCCCGGCCCTTTCGTGGCCCCGTCCCCGGCCACTACGCGGCTCCGCGCCGGCTCCTACGCGGCCCTTACGCGGCCCCGCACCGGCCCCTTACGCGGCCCTTACGCGGCCCTTACGCGGCCACACCGCCGGCCTCCTACGCGGCCCTGCCCCGGCTCCTATCACAGCCCCGCCCCGGCTCCTTCGCGGCCCTGCCCCGGCTCCTACGCGGCCCTACCGCCGGCCCTGACGCGGCCCCGCCCCGTCTCACTTCTACGCGACCCGAGCCGCCTGTCACCGAGCCGCCCGGGACCCGAGCCGCCCTGCAGCCGAGCCGCCCGGGAGCCGAGCCGCCCGGGACCCGAGCCGCCCTGCAGCCGAGCCGCCCGGGAGCCGAGCCGCCCTGCAGCCGAGCCGCCCGGGACCCGAGCCGCCCTGCAGCCGAGCCGCCCGGGAGCCGAGCCGCCCTGCACCCGAGCCGCCCTGCAGCCGAGCCGCCCGGGAGCCGAGCCGCCCAGCACCCGAGCCGCCCTGCCGCCGAGCCGCCCGGGAGCTGAGCCGCTGTACACCTGAGCCGCCCGGTCGCCGTTCTGCTTTTCTGTCGAGCTGCGCGACCTGCCCTGCCTGGTGAGCACAGTCCCACTGTCACTGCGTGCTCTCCCCCCTACTGCTTGCACTGCTTCACAGTCGTCGTCATGGCTACCCCTAGTGTCCTAGCTTTTGACGCTGAGGGTCGCGCCATTGATTTTGAGGTCTGGTTAGACGACCTGCAGCTGTTCTTACAGTGCGACAGGGCTGACGACCTTTCTCTCTTTGACCTCACCTCTGGCGCCTCTCCTGCCCTTGCTGCTGATGCTGATCCCGCTGTCCGCTCTAAGTGGGCCACCCGCGATGCTGCTGCACGTCTTGCTGTGCGTCGCCACCTCCCTACCTCTGAGCGTGCGCACTTTAGTCAGTACAAGAGTGCTCAGACCTTGTACGACGCTGTAGTTGCGCGCTACTCCTCCCCTGCCACTGCTGCACTGAGCCGTCTCATGCTTCCCTACCTCTTTCCTGACCTCTCTGCCTTTCCCACTGTCGCTGACCTCATTACGCACCTCCGCACTAGTGACACTCGCTACCGCGCCGCCCTTCCTGCTGAGTTCTGCGCTAAGAACCCCCCCCCCATGTACATCGCTCTCTACTACGTAGTCGCACGCCTCCCTGACTCCCTTCGTGTCGTCAGGGACCACTTTCTCGCAGTCTGTCCCACCACTCTCACCGTCGACCTCCTCGAGAAGGCCCTCCTTGCAGCGGAGAAGAGCATAGTCGCTGTAGGTGCTTCTCGTGGTGACCCTCGCACCCCCATCTTTGAGGGGTGCTCTCCTTCCCCCTTGCTGCCCTCTGTTGCCTCTGCTGCTGCTGCCGACCTGCTTGGTCTTGAGTCGGTCGGCGCGGCGTCTGCCCCTAGTGGGAGACGTCGCTTCAGCAAGGGCAAGGGGGGCAAGGGCGCGGGTGGAGCTGGAGGGGGCGGTGGCGGTGGCGGCGGTGGCGGCGGAGGGAGTGGGGGTGGCGGCGGGGCTAGTGGCGGGGGTGGTGGTGGTGGTGGCGGCAGCAGCGGCGGAGACGGTGGTGGTGGTGCCAGCGGTGGTGGTGGAGGCAGCGGCGGAGGTGGAGGCGGCGGAGGTGGAGGCAGTGGAGGCGGCAGCGGAGGAGGCAGTAGTGGTGGAGGAGGTGGAGCTGGTCGGGGTGGTACCCAGCAGCGTAGCGGCGGTGGTGGTGGCCAGCGCTCGCACCGGCAGCAGCAGCAGCGCTCGCGGGACATCCCTTCGCCTCAGCAGCTTCGTGAGTGGTACGCTGGGCGTCAGAGGGGTGGGGGTACTGGTCCCTGCACCTACGTTCTTCGTTCCGGCGACCGCGCGGGTGAGCAGTGTGGGGGTGCCCACGCCACCCAGCGCTGCTTTGGCCGCCTGACGGACGCTTGGCGTCAGCAGTTCCCTGGGGCTAGTGAGATCCCTCGCTGGGATGAGCTTCTCAGGGCTGGTGTAGCGATCTTTGATCTTGATTTTGATGCTATCCTTACTGCTATGTATGTTGTGGATTATAGTGAGGAGAATGAGGGTTACCGGTGTTTTCAGCCCGACCCGGGCATTGGTACTGCTGCGCTAGGTGCTTGTGAGGCTGCTGCTCTAGGTGCCAGTGCGTCTGCGCTCTCAGGTACTGGTGAGACTGCGCTCTCAGGTACTGAGTCGTCCTCGTCCTCCCTCACTTTCACACTTGACTCCGGAGCTTCTCGCTCCTTCTTTCGAGACCGCACTACCCTTTCGCCGCTCGCCAGGCCGGTTGCGGTCTCCCTTGCTGACCCCTCTGGGGGTCCTGTCCTGTCTCACTTCTCCACTGTCCTCCCGTGTCCGGCTGCCCCTTCGGGCACCCTGTCGGGTCTGTACCTTCCCTCGTTCTCTACGAACTTGGTGAGTGGAGCGGACCTGCAGGATGGGGGTGTTCACCAGTTCACTCCTGCGCGTCAGAGGGTGACCCACTGCACGGAGGCTCGCACAGGCCGACACCTGGCCACGTTCTCACGTCGGCCGGGGTCGAGTCTCTACACCCTGACCGTTGAGTCTCCTCCTGTCCCTGAGTCTGGTCAGGTGGCTGCGTCGGGTCAGGTACTTGCTGCTGCGTCCCGGTCAGGTCCTGAGTCTGCCCCCTGTTCTTGTCGCCTCCTGTCTCACGAGACTCTCCTGTGGCACCACCGTCTTGGCCACCCCTCCTTGCCCCGTCTTCGGAGCATGGCTTCCCGTGTCCTTGTCTCTGGTCTTCCCCAGTCTCTCCCTCCTCTCCCCTCCGGGCCAGGACCTTCCTGTGTCCCCTGTGTCGAGGGTCGCCTCCGGGCTACTCCTCACTCCTCCCACTTCCCCCCGACAGAGGCTCCCCTGCAGACGCTTCACATGGATGTGTGGGGCCCAGCCCCCGTCCGTGGGCAGGGTTACGAGCGCTACTTCCTGTTGGTGGTTGACGACTACTCGCGTTACACCACAGTCCTCCCCTTGCGCAGCAAGGGTGCGGTCACTGAGGTGCTGATCGACTGGATCCGCGAGGCTCGTCTCCAGCTCAGGAAGAGCTTCGGCTCGGACTTTCCTGTTCTGCGTCTGCACTCTGACAGAGGCGGAGAGTTCTCTTCTCGCCTTCTGCGAGACTACTGTCGTGCACGGGGGATCCGCCAGACCTTCACGCTTCCGGACTCACCACAGCAAAATGGGATTGCTGAGCGCCGCATTGGCATGGTCATGGATGTCGCTCGTACGTCCATGATGCATGCGGCTGCCCCCCATTTTCTGTGGCCGTTTGCGGTGAGGTACGCGGCGCATCAGCTCAACCTTCACCCCCGGGTCTCTCGGCCAGCGATGTCCCCAGCCTTGCTGTGGACGGGGAAGGTTGGCGATGCGTCTGTGTTCCGTGTCTGGGGATCTCGGGCGTTTGTCCGCGACTTGTCTGCGGACAAGCTGTCCCCTCGTGCTGCTCCCTGTGTCTTCCTTGGCTTCCCCACTGACGCCCCAGGGTGGCAGTTTTACCACCCCTCCTCTCGTCGTGTTCTGTCCTCCTAGGACGTCACGTTCGACGAGTCAGTCCCCTTCTACCGTCTCTTCCCCTACCGCACTCCTTCCCTCCCCCCTCCCCCGGACTTCCTTGTGCCGGTTCCCCCCCCGGTAGACCCCCTCCCCCCTCAGGTTCCTGCCCCCTCAGGTGTGTCCCAGGTAGACGCCGTTGACCCGGTCGAGGTTACTGGTGACTCTGGTGCTGCTGCGGGTGCTGAGCCTGGGGGTGCTGACTCTGGGGGTGCTGTGCGCGGGGGTGCTGAGCCTGGGGGTGCTACTGCTGGGGGTGCTGGGCCTGAGGGTGCTACTACGGAGGGTGCGGAGCCTGGGGGTGCTGAGCCGGGGGGTGCTGTGCCTGGAGGTACTGGGTCTGGGGGTGCTGGGTCGGGAGCTGCTGAGCCTGGGGGTGCTGAGCTGGGAGCTGCTGAGCCTGGGGGTGCTGCGTCTGGAGCTGCTGAGCCTGGGGTTTCTCCTGCTGCTGCGTCTCGCCGGGAGCCCCTCTCTCCACAGGAGCTGCGCGAGTGGTTCGCTCGCCGCTGGAGGCGTGCTGCTGAGTCTGGAGGTGCTGCTGGAGCTGGAGCTGGAGCTTCTTCGACCGTCGAGGGTGCGGGTGCAGCCGGTCCCGGAGCTGCTGGCCCTGCAGGTCCTCCTGGAGCTGGAGCTGCTGAGGGCGTTCGTGCTGAGCCTGCTGCTGTTGGTCCTGCCGCTGGAGGTGTGGGTGGCGCTGGTGCTGTCGCTGAGGGTGCTGGTGCTGTCCCTGCTGAGTCTGGAGCTGCCGCGCGGCCTCGGCCGTACTTCGTTCCGCTCCTTCAGCAGTTTCTTGGTCTTTCTCCTCCAGTAGAGGGTCCACCGCCTGTCCAGTCGCAGCCCCTACTGGAGCCTTCCTCTCCACTGCCTGCTCCCTCTCCTTAGACTGGTCCTACTGGAGGTCTTGCTGAGCGTCGTGAGCCTGCGTCTCGTCCCGCGTCGCCTGTTCGTGCTGCTCGCGCTAGTGGTCGCAGTTCGCGTCAGCGTCCTCCTCCTGTCCCTGGCACGCACCGGATGTCTTTACGTCCGTCCACTGCTCCTCTGCGTGCCCCTTTGCCTTCTCCTCCTGAGTCCTCTCTTCCTGCGCTTGCGGACCCTGAGTCGGACTCTCTTCGTGCTGCCAGTCCCACTGTCACGCGTCTGCTTGCTACTGTCGTCACTGACCCCTCTTTTGAGTCCACTGCTGCGTCTGCTCTAGTCGCTGAGCTCGTCGACTTTGCTGCTCGCTGTCGTCTCGACTACGCTGCTAGTCTTGTTGCTGAGTCTGCGTCTGTCTGTCCTCCGTCCGTCGGGGGTGAGTGTGCTCTTGGCACGGACGTCCTAGAGGACAGGCAGGAGGAGTTACAGTGTCTAGCGGCTGCTTCACCTCATCTCGCGTCTGTACTGCTTGCCCCTGAGGGAGACCCGGATGCACTAGACATCCCGACTCCGCGTTCTTACGCGGAGGCCGTAGAGGGTCCCTACTCCTCTCAGTGGCAGGCAGCTATGGATGCAGAGATGGCTTCCTGGAAGTCCACAGGCACCTACGTTGACGCGGTTCCCCCTCCTGGGGCGAACATCGTCAGTGGCATGTGGATCTTCAGGGTGAAGCGGCCGCCGGGCTCTCCACCTGTCTTCAAGGCACGGTACGTTGCTCGTGGCTTCAGTCAGCGGCAGGGAGTTGACTACTTTCAGACCTTCTCTCCCACCCCGAAGATGACTACTCTTCGGGTGCTGCTGCACATAGCCGCTCAGCGCGACTACGAGCTTCACTCTCTCGACTTCAGCACTGCGTTCTTGCAGGGTAGCCTGCACGAGGAGATCTGGCTTCGCCGTCCACCTGGCTTCACTGGGACTTTCCCTCCTGGCACCCAGTGGAGCCTCCGACGGCCAGTCTACGGTCTCCGCCAGGCACCGCGTGAGTGGCACGACACACTGAGGACTACGCTTGCGGCTCTTGGGTTTGCTCCTTCTACTGCTGACCCGTCGCTGTTTCTTCGCACCGACACTTCCCTGCCGCCGTTCTACATCCTCGTGTACGTCGACGACCTGGTCTTTGCCACAGCGGACACTGCTGGACTCGCCTACGTGAAGTCCGAGCTGTTGAAGAGACACACGTGCACAGACCTGGGTGAACTGCGCAGCTACCTTGGCTTGCAGATCACTCGGGACAGAGCACGCCGCACCATTACCTTGACTCAGTCACACATGGTGCAGCAGGTCCTTCAGCGCTTCGGCTTCACGTACTCCTCGCCTCAGGCCACTCCTCTGTCTACTCGCCACTCACTCTCAGCTCTGCCTTCGGATGAGTCCGTAGAGTCGAGTGGTCCGTATGCGGAGCTTGTTGGCTGCCTCATGTACCTGATGACCTGCACACGACCTGACCTTGCATACCCTCTGAGCATTCTTGCACGCTATGTTGCTCCTGGGAGACACAGACCGGAGCACATGGCTGCAGCGAAGAGGGTATTGCGCTACCTGTGCAGTACGTCAGGCATGGGGCTAGTGCTTGGAGGGCGGAGTCCAGTGGTCCTTACCGGCCACGCGGACGCTTCTTGGGCTGACGACCAGGCTACGCAGCGGTCGTCACAGGGTTACACCTTCAGCCTTGGTTCCGGCTCTGTCTCGTGGCGGTCTACTCGCTCGTCTTCGGTTCTCGGCTCCAGTTGTGAGGCTGAGATCTACGCCGGGGCCATGGCTGCACAGGAGCTTCGCTGGCTCACCTACCTGCTGACTGACCTTGGAGAGCCGCCTCGTTCTCCTCCAGTGCTGTACGTAGACAACAAGGCTATGCTGGCCTTGTGTCGAGAGCAGCGCTTGGAGCACAGAACGAAGCACATTGCTCTCCGCTACTTCCTTGCTCGTGAGCTGCAGCAGCGTGGTCAGTTGCGACTTGCGTACGTGGCCTCTGAGGCCAACACTGCTGATGTGTTCACCAAGGCACTTGCGCCTTGTGACCATCAGCGCTTTTGCACCCAGCTGGGTCTTGTGCCTGTCTTGCCTCACTTGCTCTCCTCTTGACTTCACTTGTACTGTGACATATATATATACCTGCTCTTACTTGTCTAGCTTTATATATATGTCTGTACTCTTGCTTGTGAACTGGCCTTTGGCCTTGCTCTTGTGCTCGGACTGTGTGGTGACTTTGTGATCCACCCTGAGCTTTGCTTTGTCTTGCTTGACTGGTCTTGTGACCCCTTGTTCTCCCCCACTTTGCCTATGGGGGTGTGTCAGAACATATCTATAGCTTATACTGCTGTGTAGGCTGTAGTGGGGTATCCCATAGGGGGTACAACCCAGTTAGGGTTTCATATTTGTACTGCTTTCATTCATAGTCCACCCATTCCTGCTTACTCTTTTCACAACGGGGACCTGCGCGTCGCCCCCCGTCGCCGCTCTTATCGGCCCCGAACCGCCGCCAGCGGCCCCGTCGTCGCCGCCAGCGGCCCCGTCGCCGCCACTTGCGGCCCCGGCCCCGCCCCGGCCATGCCTCGTCGCCAGCCGCGGCGCACCGGGGGCACGTGCACCCCCCCCCCCCCCCCCTTTTTCCCTTCGCCCGTCGCGGCTCCTTCGGGGGCCGCGACCTGGGGGAGGGGGGCGAGCGTCGCCCCTTCTGCCGCCTACTTTGGCGCCCAGGGAGGCCGCGCGTCGGCCCTGCCCCCCCCCCCCCCCCCCCCCCCCCCCCCCCCCGTAACCTCTCTACCCGCCATCCCGCCCTGCCCTGTGTTCGGGTTTGGGGGTGGCGAGTGGGGGGTGGCGGGTGTGTGGTCTCCCCTACTCCTCCTCCTCCTCTATCTCCCACTGCTGCAGCTGCCGCTGAGGGGGGTGGGTGTGTGGGAGTCGACGGAGTGGTGCTAGGGGGTGGGGTGTGAGTGACCCTAGGGGTGCAGTAGGGGGTGTGTGAATCGGGGGTGGGATAGTTTGGGGAGGTTGAAGGGGGTGGCCGCCGAGAAGCCAGCAGCTCCAGTCGCCCGTGAGACCGCTGCGCCAGTCGCCCGTGAGACCGCTGCGCCAGTCGCCCGTGAGCCCGTTGCGCCAGTCGCCTGTGAGCCCGTTGCTCCAGTCGCCCGTGAGTCCGTTGCTCGTCTGCCGCTACTTTTAGCCGCGGAGCTAGTTTCTCCAGTAGCCCGTGTGCCAGTTGCTCCAGTTGCCAGTGTGCCAGTTGCTCCAGTTGCCCGTGTGCCAGTTGCTCCAGTTGCGCCGTGTGCCAGCAGCTTCAGCTGCCGCCCACTACCTCCTCTCCTCTCATAGTCCCTCCTCCTCTACACTAGCCCTCTGCGATAGCCTCTAGCTTTGCTCATAATTGTGAACTTTAAACTATTGCTTCTTGAACTTGTGCTCAGAATGTGTGGTGTCATTGTGATCCACCCTGAGCTTGTACTGCTTTGCTTGCTATGCTGATTACACCCCACTTTGGCTATGGGGGTGTGTCAGAATATTATGCTCTAGCCTGTAGTGGGGTACTCTATAGCGAGTACAACCCTTCTAGGGTTTGCTATTTGTATCCTCATTCTTGCTAGTGCAACCCTCTTCTTTCTTCTAAATTTTCACACGAGTCAGTTGTGTGTCCTTGCTGTCGCGCTGCACTTGTCAGGTCAAAGGTCGCTGACCTTTGACTTTCGCGTAACCTCCAGCAACCTCTCAACCTCTGAGGGTTGACTCACGGGTGCCTCGTTATGATTCACTTCGCTTCTGGTGAGGTGTTTCGACACGATAGAGGCGCTTACGATTTGTTTGCAACACTCCCCTTCGCTTCTGGAGTGTCGCTGCTGGTGACGTGGCTTTGTCCAGTCAGCAGCATACAGTACTCGAATTTCTGCTTTCCGAGCTTCTTGGTCAAATAGTCAGCTAGCTGCCATCTCGGATGTGGGGCAGTATGATAGCTGGAGTCTCCCCTTCTCGATCTCGTCCTTTATGAAGAAATATCGAAGGGCGATATGTTTCGTCCTGTTCGCGAAGCCGTTCTTGTTGGCGATGCGAATTGCCGACTGGTTGTCGCAGAAAAGGGTGAAGCTGGGTAACTGGGCTAATTTCGCCTCCTCCAGTAGTTCGCGAAGGTAGAGTCATTCCTTGGTGGCTGAGCAGAGTGCGATATATTCTGCTTCAGCTGATGAGAGGGCGATTAACTCGTGCTTGCTCGACTGCCAGGAGATAGGACCGATAGGCTCGAGACGGTAGATGTAGCCGGTGCGCGAACGCCTGTTGTCGGAGTCGCCAGCGTGATCGGCGTCGACGTAGCCAATTAACTTAGTCGGTGTGGTTGTGTTCTTGTGGTAGGTTAGGCCGATCGTTGGGGTGCTGACGAGGTAGTGAAGAGCGCGGTCGAGTTCGCCAGATGCTCCGCTTCAGGTTTCTTGAGGTAGGTGGCGAGTTGACTTGCGGAGTATGAGAGGTCAGGGCGACAGGTGACACCTGCGAAGAGGAGGCATCCCAGCTTCCTCTGGTAGTGTCGAATGCCGGCGGGCTTGAGTAGAGTGGAGCTTCCCTTGCTGTTTCCTGCCGTGTAGCAGTACGGTGTAGAGATGGCGGTCGGTGTGAGTGCGAAGCGCTTGGCGATGGTGTCGGCGTATTTCGCGGCGCTGAGGTAGATCGCGTCTTCCTTTTCCCGGATGTTGAGGCCAAGGTACTGCGTGACGGTAGATGAGACTGTGAGCGTGAGGTCCTGCTGCAGCTCCCCTTCGAACCAAGAGGTGATGTCGTCGGTCGAGCCGATGTAGAGTAAATCGTCTACGTAGACGATTAGCAGGATGTAGTCAGTTTCTTCGTGAGCCGATAGATGCGGTAGCTGCTTGAAGCCGATGCGAATGAGGCGGGCGTGTAGGTACTGTTGCCACAGTCGCGGAGCCTGCTTGATGCCGTAGAGTGACTTGAGCAGCTGGCAGACTTGGTTAGGTTCTCCGTGGGAGCCGTACGGTAGCTCGACGAAAATTTCTGCATCAACAGGCGCGTAGAGAAACGCGTTCGCGACGTCGATTTGCCGCAGCTTCTTCTTCTTCATGGCGGCGATTGCGAGGAGAATTCGGAGTGAAGTGTGTCGGCTAACCGGAGTGAAGGTTTCGGTGAAGTCTCGCCCGTGTTCTTGGTCGAAGCCACGCACGACCCATCGTGCCGGGAGAATTTGTCAATGGTGCCGTCGGCCTTCGTCTTCACGTCGGCCTCCCCCCCACCCCCAACCCCCCCCACTCATTTTCAACCCCATACTTTGCGAGAGGTTGTCAATCTGTTATATTTCAGTCATAACCCTAATGTCTTTATCGTTCACCTTTTCAGAACTATGCCAATTCTGATATGGGTGCTCCGGAGTACAACCACATCACGGACCTGGTGGCGATTGCAATCCGCTTCTCAAAGACCGGCGAGCCGCAGCGCATTTGGTACGCGCAGCACGGCAACGGACCTGTGTGGGCGTGGGACACTGGTGCTGACTGGGACGACCCCAAGCCAAAAAGCTTTGCTACGGTGATGGGAACACATCCCATTGTGTATGTCTCGGAAGGAAACCATGAGCATTATAAGGGAGTTGGTGAGTAGTAGCTTGAGTAACACTCTGTATCCTGTCCGCCCCTCATCTAGGCAAAGGCTGAACCCCATTGCTGCTCTGTTTTTCTCATTCGTTCAGGTGACTTCAATTGCCACTGGGGTGTTTGCGACAACACGGCCAACGGAGGAGTTGTATGGACGCCCAAGGACAACCTGCAGTCCTTTGAGTTTGTTCACGTCAAAAGCGAGATGTCCGATTCCATGCCGGATGCGGAACGAGCGAAGCTATTCACGGGAAGAAACAAGTGGATGGCTTTCAATGGGAAGATTGGTGGATATAGTAAGTGCTTTCGCCTTTCAACCACGGGTAAAAGTCGCTTTTGAATGAAGGGTGCTGACTAAACTTTGAATGTGCTTTTTTCAGTATTTAGCTACTTCGATGAGACTGAATGGGTAAGGCGCCTTGAGACCGGGGTTAGCGCGATATCTTTCCAGAAGGACCAGGAAAAGGTGAGTTTGAGTATTGCTATTGGGTACCGTGCTTTGTAGTTGTTTTTTTTCTCATTCTGTGGCATCGCATGCAAATTAGGTTCTTACTAATATTTCTTCTTATTGCACCAACAGTTCACCGCTGAGCTAAAGGATGGATAAACATGGGGCGTGTCTCTGAGGGTGCTTGCCAACACGGCTACAGCTCGCTCGGGACCTTCCCTAGCAAGCAACTCTTCTGGTCCAGAATATTTGACATCTCCAGATTCCGGGAGCAGGTTACTGGTAGGTAGGAGGGACGTTTAGTGAGTAGGAAAGACAGTTGTAGGTAGCTAATAGTCAGCAACTCTTCCGGTCCTGGCCCTCAAAATCTTGGCACCAGCCAGAAGGAAGGACCCTGAGTTTACTGGGTAATTACGGTACCGTATTCGTTACGTGATCTTGCTTACTCCGGCTACTTGCCGTGCCATACCTTTGTGACGTGATGTGATGTGTTGGTAAAAATACGAGTCCTTACTTTCTCAAGCCACTTCCGTAGGTACTTTAACGGAGTGATGTGTTGGTGTAGATATGCCCCACAAAAGTAGCTGAACCTACCGGTGTTGGGTTTGGCAGCGGCCAGGCCACTACTGGTATGTGTAAGCAACATCTCCACCAATAGCACTGCAACTGCACCACAAATCCTTCTCAACCAATATATGCTATAGTACAGCCAATATTCAACCTGCTTTCCGGAAGAGATATTTCAGCACAGCTGCCCGAAGCACACCCGTGCCAAGCCCATGCACAATGAAGAGCACAGCACCAGCCGGGGTGGACTGCACTGCTAGGTCCACCGCTGCTAATGCATCCTCTGCACTCCGCCCCCTCACATCCACTGTGTTTCGTGCTGTCTGCACTGCTGCCTCCCTCACTGCTGGCAGAGGAGTGGAAGAGGCGGAGGACGGGGAGGGGAACTGACCACCACGCTTCAATCCCCTAGTACTATTCATGCTGCTGCTATTGTTACTGTCATCCTCTTGCTCCCATTCGCTGCCAAACAGCCCTCCTGTGGGCCCCCTCCTTCCTGCCTCTCCATCAGTCCTACCATCACCACTGCCATCGGCGGCGGGAAGGATGTCTGCTCTCTGCACTTGCAATCGCAGATTCCCCAGTTGAACCGTCACAGACCGAGCAGCGGCTGCTTCTGCCAAGCCTTCTCCCGAACCACCACCCACTGCCACCACCGTACCACGCATGCTGGTGCCGAACCTCCTCACATACACAGGCTCCCCCAGAGCAGGAATCCAGTCCGCCCCTCCTGGGTCTCCCGCCGAGCCACCAACCATCCGAACCTATCGCAGCGTTAGCCTCGGGAGAGTGGCCAGTCAAAGCCGCCACCGCTGCCACGTCAGCACAGGCCTGGTCCGTTGCTGCCCGCTCCGGCACACCAGCAAGGGAGGCTTCCTGAAAAGCGGCAACAACACAGGGAAATCTCCTCCCTCGCTGCAAGTCCTCCTCCTGAACGTCCCTCTGATGCCTTCTCTTCCACAGCACCTCCCTCACAGGCAGAGGCTGCTCCTGCTGGTCCTGCTGCGAGGTGCTCCTGCCGGTGTAGTGGGCTTCAATGTCTTTCAGGAGTCGCTCTGCTCGTTGCCTTGCCTCTGCTGCCTCTCTCGCATTCTCCACGTTCCGCTACCACTGCTGCGCCAGTGCACCTGTGACCCTTGCAATGGCTGGTCAGAGCAGTGGGCGGAGAGGTGAAGGCAAGGGCAAGGGAAGGGGGTGTGACAGGGAGGCGGATGAGGTGGAGTGGGGAGTGAGTGAGGCAAAGCTGACCGGCTAACAGAAGGGCTGGCACAAGCTCAGGAGGAAATGTTAAGAGGCAGAGGAAATGACTTCGGTGCAGAACTGCCTATTGGCCTATTGGCCTTGAGTACATTAGACTGTGTTGAGAGGCAAGTCCATTCTGCTCAGACTGTTGAGGCAATTCAGCAGCAGATGGGATGATGACATGGCGACTAGGATGATGGCGTATGGAGTTATGACATGGCAAATGAGATTATGACATGGCATATGGGATGATGGCATGGCATATGGGATGATGACATGGCATGTGGGATGATGACATGGCATATGAGATGATGACATGGCATATGGAATGATGACATGTCATATGGGATGATGGCATGCATATGAGATGATAACATGCATATGGGATGATGACATGGCATATGGGATGATGACATGGCATATGGGATGATGACATGGCATATGGGATGATGACATGGCATATGGGATGATGACATGACACATGCTACTCTGCTCCACTCAACAGCACAATGTTGTTGCCTCCTCCGCAGCAAGCACAATGCTCCACAATGTTGTTACCTCAACAAGCACATGCTACTCTGCTCCACTCCACTCCGCTCTCCCTCCTAACCCTCATCACCTACCTCTCTCCTCTTCCAACCTCACCAACACGGGAAGATGCCAGCATGAGAGGTGCGAGCATGTGAGCCACTGCGTACCATGCCAGTTGTTATCTCAGTAGCAGGTGCGTCTCGCTCCCACAGGGCTGCCATGCTGTCGTCATCATGCTCCCACCCACTGGCACGAATCAAATCAAATCGCAGCCACGTCAGACACGAGGGAGGGACATTAGCAGAGCAATGATAGGGAGTCTTGGGGGGCGAGCGGCACAGCAAGGGCAGGGAGATGAGAGAAAAGAGGGAGGGGAGGGAGGGGAGGGATGGGAGGGAGGGTATGGGGGTGCATGGAAACAAGGGTCAAGCACTCCTGCACGCACTTGCCTGGCCGAGGTTGGTCATGGGCCTGAACCGAACGATGCTAGTCAACCCTGGTCTCCTCACCACCTCCTCAGACATCCACTCCCACGCCCTCCGCTCCGCCCCCTTCTCTGCTGCTCCACCCAATTGCCTGCTACCCCCAGCCTCCCCCCCCACGCCCCCCCCCACTTCCATCCCCCCCACTAGCAGCAGCGATATGAGTGGAAGCCAGGGTACCAGTGACGCCAGCAGCGGGTTCAGCACGTGGGGTTGCGGGTAGAGCAGGCTGCACAGCAGCGCTCCTGCTAGCCCGTCTGCGCCCAGAGAGGAGGAGCACGCCGGCAGAGAGGCGCTGGGAGTGCCTTAAAAGGAAGCGAAAACACAGGTGATGTGATAGGAAGAAAGGAGGGTTCACTACAAGATCAAGGAAAGGGAAGGAGCAAGAAAGTCACTTTGAGAATCCTAAACGAAAGGCATGGGTGCAGGGGAAAAGGAAGGCGCAAGAGCGAAGAGGCAACAGAGCAGAGTGCATATGCTAAAGTTGGCACGGTTGAGAGCGGTGGTGTGTCTTCTGAACGACTTGCATGTCTGGGCGACCTGCTGCTGTGCACTGGAAGCGAGAGGGAACGAGGGAAGGGGGGGAAGCGATGCTGAATCATAAGACACAAGGCATGGAAATGAAGGGGCAACAGATACGTAAACCACAGATGTTCCACAAACACACACATGAGAAACTTTTAGCAAAGAATGAGGATCCTTATAGAAGAGGAGGCACCCACCAGGCCTCCAATCGTTGCGTGTGACAGCTTCAGAAATGACCTAGTGGCGGAATGACGTGGCAATGCCGAGCGCACGAATGGACGGGCATTTCAACGCTGTCAACTGGATAACGGAGGGGAGGGGAAGCGGAGAGGAGGGAGGGAAAAGAATCGAGGAGGAGGAAGGGAGGTGAAACGGAGAGGAGTGAGGGATGAGGACAGGATGGCAAATGAAGATGAGAAGAATCAACACGAAATCTTAATCTTACGTGGACGATGAGAAAAAAACCTACCGACCAGCGAAGAAGAAGGAGACGGAACGAAAAAAATCGCTGAGACGACAGAACCTCTGAAACCGCAGATGGCACTCGACATAAGGCATGAACGGGAGCTTCGCAGCCTCAGAAGGTGATTGAACGTTTCCTGTTCATCGTCGTGTATTTCGACGTGACATCATATACACCGTTATTGTGCATGAAGAGGACTGGCTTCAACATTCTCTATGACGAGCAGGAGTGAGTTAAAGCGGAAGCCAAATAGGCCTGCTCCCTGATCGATATCTATCACATCAGTGGGAGATAACGATTTACGACAATGCACTGACCCACCTTTGCCTGGAACCGCGCTTATTATTGCATCGATCGGAGCAGGCGCGCCTGGCGCGATGAGGTACTTGTGAGCATTTACAAGATGCAAACCCAGCGAGACAGATGAACACTCGTGAATCCGTTGGATGGTGCGGTGTCACGAATTGGATCCAGGATTTCGCATTTTGAGTTGACGAAGGATTGATCTGTCGCTCCTGTTACATCGATCAGTATTCGATCAGCAAACGATCCTAGGCTGGGTGCACCTGGATCAGTTTGATTTCGCAAAAGGATTTCCGCATCGTAGTCGAGGTAACACTCGCAACTCAACGACAGCACTGACGGTATCTCTTTCGGAAGTGAGTTTGCTCGACGAACGATCTCTACCGCGAGAAGAGCCAAATCGAGGCAGCGAAAACGAGGCATGAAATCATCCGCAACATGCGGCGCGTTCCACGCCATCCCGCACACCTGGTGGACGGCCTGGCTGATGCATTCCGCATCCTAGTGGTGTAGGTGTTGTGCTATCATCTGCATCAATACCCCAATAAAGCCTCCTCACATACACACAAACATACTACGCAACCATGCATACAACTAACCCCCGTAACTTCCATTAACACACATGCAAAAACCCGTGCACACTAAACTGCTACTCAGGACCCACAACTAGAAGAGATAATGATGCCTGAGACACCTCTCCACCACCTGTCCCCTCAACGGTCCGCAACACGATCCATGACGGCCCCCACGCCAGTCGGCCTACTCAGCACCAACTGACGCCGAAAGGTCGTCATCCCTCACGAGGTCTTCGGACTGAGCTGCGGCGGTGGGCTTCATGTGCTCCAGGCCGCACGCAGAGATGCGCAGTCCATGGCGGCCCCAGGTCCACGCCTCGCGCTCCGCGTCATACTCCGGGTTGCGGATCCGGATCGCCCTCTCCACGGCCTCCTTCACCAGGACCTTGAGGCCGTCCACAACGTGGGCGTTTCCCCGGCCGAGTTGGAAAGCCGGCCTTTCCTCTCCTCCCAGTAGAGGACGCAGTCAAAGACTTGCGGAAACACCCAGCTTGTCACTCAAATGGTACGACAGTACAATGCAAAAACCGTGCACACATTGAGCGCACAAACTCACCACATGCTCCAACCAGGCCAGGTGGTACACCTTCAGAGTCATCACCAGCCCGGCCTTCTTAGGCCTGAATGCAGCCTTCGCGCATGTCGCAAACGCCCGAGAGGCAAACGGCATGCCGTCCCGGTCTGTCGCCCAGCTCGTGAGCACCAGGGTTTCTGCACACCACATGCGTACAGTCAGTGTCAATGGCCGCCATACACTCATTGTCAGCATACCAACACGTAGGCGACCCCACCTGCTGTCTTCATGGCACTCACCAGGGCGGTCAGCGCCAAGCCCAATGCGCTCCCGGATCTTCTCGATACTGCGCTCCTTCTCTGGTGCCCATGGGCTGGATGCGTCCCTGTCGTCGCGGAACAAGCCGAGCTTGGGAAGTGCAATGTCTCGCACGCGGGCGGCGGCCCGCGTCTTCCACTCAGAGAGCGTCTTGTTGAGGTCCGCGCGTCGCGACTTGTCAGCCGCCAACGCCAAGCAAGCGAAGCTATGCGGCAGGCGGTCCAGCACCGCACACACTCCATGAGTCTTATCGTCGCTGCTCGGGTAGAAGGTCATCGTCGACGTCGGCCTGTTGAGAAACATGTGCACCCTGGCGAGCTCGCAAACCCTCTGCGCACGTATGGTGTACACGATGAACAAAGTAAGCGTCATCCGATGAGCGTCAATTGCACATCAGTGCACTTCAAATCGAAGACGGTTCAATAGACCCCTCCGGAAACATGCCCGCTCACCTTCCACGCCTTGTCCGTCGGCAAATGCTCCAGCGCGCGTTGCAGAATAGGGGACTTTGCGGTACGCATATGATGGCCACCAGAACCATGCGTGTCGTCCTCGTCGTCCTCGGCCTCGTCGTCTGACCCTCCACTCCACGTCTTGCCACGCTGACACTTCCGGTTCATACACCCCTGTCCCGGGTCTCTCTGCTTCTGCGCCTTACGCTTACGAGAGCCACCGGAAGGCCGAGACATCGCATTCAAGAATAGCGCCTCCAACCGCGCGTTCTCCTTGGCGCTCTTGTCCTGAGCCTGTATAAGTTGCTCGAGGACCCTGCTCGGGATGCGCACGTCATCGCCGTTTGGGTTCAACGTGTTCCCACATGTGCGGTCCACAGGTCTGTCCGCATGTCCTCGGCCGTCACCTCGAGGCACATCCGTGTCCCGCGCGCCTTGGCTTGCGCGCATGTCAGCATTGGGCGCAGCGGTTCCCGCACACCCATCATCGTTCGTCTTCGCCTCCGGAGCAGGGTCGGCGGATTCTTCGTGTGAGGCGCTGGTCGATGTGTCTGAGCCTTCCTCGTCATCCTCCTCGCTGCGCTCGGACGAATCTGCACTTTCGGCGCCCGTCCCGTCATCTGTGGGTGAGCGAAACACCACAAAGGCACAACACCCCAAGTTAGCAAATGGCATGTCACTGGGGCCCGAGTTTGTTCAGAGCGGACAAAAAACAGTAATAACGTCATGACACATCCACACATGCTCGGGCTGCATACCTTGCTCCGGCTGCACCACCTCCTTTCCCTTCTTGGCTAAGCTCAGGCGCTTAGGAATGGTCGCCCCACGTTTCCCGTTCGACAGTCGACCTCGCGGCATCGTCAGCTGGTACGACGCTCGCAGGTACGCCGGCGGGAGTGAGACACGTCGCGACCGGCCTCCACCCCTCGTATCGTCGGAAACAATTGAGGTATCCATTTTCGCAAGGGAAGTATGCAGTGAGTTGCTTTCACAATGACGCTCAATACGATATTTCTACACAAAGTTGGGGGCCCAAATTCTTAACACGCCGGAGCACCGTGTACACAATGAGTTTGGTAGGCAAAACTACCACGTACACATCTGGATGATCGCAATCCGAAACGACGAATAGATGGACACCACGTCAACGTACCTAGTGATGCATGTGTGCACAGCAGAACCACACACTGCGCACATCCTGTTGACATAACCGTATCCATTGTCCTCGTTTGTGCTGCCATCAGGCTCGCAAACCGGTTCTTGGTATTCAGTGATTTCATACACCACTTCGTAATATAGCACACCAAGTGCACGATTACACAACCGGATTACAACACATGTCGGTCACACCATGTACGCACACATCGTAACGTTTATTACACATGCATAGATGCACACTACAGCAAGCGTTGTACATTAGCAAGTGCAATGTTAAGTTTAGGAGTAGAAAGTTTAGAATGAAGAAAGGAGGGGTTTCACTAGCAGCAGTTGGGATACATATAGCAAACCCTAACAGGGTTGTACTCGCTATTGAGCACCCCACTACAGGCTAGCTAATAACATTCTGACACACCCCCATAGCCAAAGTGGGGTGTAATCAGCAGAGCACAGAGTCATAGAGCAGGTTCACAATGGCAAGCAAAGCTAGAGTCATTCACAAAGGGCAAGTGAGGAGGAGGAAGCGAGACTGCAAGAGGAGAGGAGATAGGAGGCGACGGCTGAAGCTGCAGACACACGGGCAGCAGGAGTCACACTGGCACAGCGGCTACCGGAACAGCGCTCCGGACTACTGGAGTAACTGGCTCCGCGGCTAAAACTAGCGGCAGACGAGCAACGGACCCACGGGCGACTGGCACAGCTGGCTGCGACTGGGCTACCGGAGCAGCGCCCCGGACTACTGGTGCTGCTGACGACACGACGACAACCTCCGTTCAACCTCCCCAAACAGTCCCACCCCCCCTGACACACACCCCCTGCTTCACCCCTAGCTCCACTCCCCCTTCACCCCCCCTTAGTACCACTCCGACGGCTCCAACAGATCCACCCCCCTCAGCGGCAGCTGCAGCACTGGGAGACGGAGGAGGAGGAGGAGCAGGGGACGGCACACAGAAGCTGCACCCCCATACCCCCCACCCCAAACCCTAATTCAGGAGAACGGGCAGCAGCAGGGGTGGGGCGCCGTCAGAAGCACGGGGGACAGCAGGCAGCTCAGGGGAAGAGAAAACAGGGCGCCCACGGGCCTAGCGCAGCCCGTACGAACCGCGCGCGGGCGGTTTGAGGCGCGCCCTGGCCTGGCGCAGCCCGTACGGGCCGCGCGCGGGCCTGGCGCAGCCCGTACGTGCCGCGCGCGGGCCTGGCGCAGCCCGTACGGGCCGCGTGCGGGCCTGGCGCAGCCCGTACGGGCCGCGCGCAGGCTGTACGGGCCGCGCGCGGGCCCTATGCAGGTCGCGCAGGCCGCGACGGGCGACGGGGGGCGACGCGCGGGTCCCCGTCGCCCGTCGCAGCGCCTCCCAGGAGCGACGCGCGGAGTGACGGGGCAGAAAACCGCCGCGCGCCTCGGGGCGCATGGCGGGCAGAAAACCGCCGCACGCTCGGAGCGTGCGGCGGGATGAAAAATCCGTTGCACGCCACGGGGCATGCAACACACAGAGTAGCAGTAGCAGCGGAAGCAGTGAGGTGGTGGGCCCACCCACAGGATCGACCCAAGGGGATCGACCTGCTCTGATAGCATGTCAAGTTTAGGAGTAGAAAGTTGAGAATGAAGAAGGAAGGAGGTTCACTAGCAGCAGTTGGGATACATATAGCAAACCCTAATAGGGTTGTACTCGCTATAGAGCACCCCACTACAGGCTAGATAATAACATTCTGACACACCCCCATAAGTGCCTGTAGGAAAGAATGTGCAATCAACGCCCCCAGAATGGGGTACACCAAACAGGCCGCAGCGGAAATTACAGCAACAGGCAAGTGCAGTGGCAACCGGTGCAGTGATGGCAGATCCAGCTGTACCAACCCCTCGGCCAAGGCAGAAACAGTAGAAGGTGTAGGGGTGGCAGGTCGCCTGAGGAGCAGGCTCTGTGGCTGCAACATGCAGCAGGACAGCAGCGGCTCGACGGCAGCACCTGCAGGCCCCAGCAGCAGGTAGCAGAAGCAAAGGCAGCAAAGGCAGGTGGCGGCAGGGGCGGCAGCTGGAGGTGCCACGGCAGCAGCGGGCGACAGCAGCAGATGACGGCTGACTTCCGTCGCCCCCTCACTCTTCCCCCCATAGTGGCACGTGCAGCAGTGAGAGAGAGAGGAGGGGTGGCAGCTTCTTGCTCACACCCGCCACCCCAAACCCTCCCCCCCCACTGCTGCACGCGCAGCAGGGAGAGAGAAGGGACGGCGTGTGGCGGCGTAGCGGTGTGGCGCAGCAGCGAACAGAGTGGCGTCAGCCACCCTCGCGCCTCCCCCTCCCCCCCTTCCCCGCCACACCTTCGTCCACAGCGGAAGCCATGGCGGCGGGCGTGGTCGGCGTTGGCGAGATCGCGGGTAGCGGGGGGATGCAACGGGTGCCGCGACGAGCGCCGTCGCACAACTCGCCGTCGCTTGCGGGGCAGCTGCAGTAGTAGCAGCCGCATGTTCGACGGGAGGGCGGGGCAGGGGGCGCGTTTGGCGACTGAAGCAGCTCGGCTGCCACACCCGCTGCCTCCCCCCAAAGCGACCGTCGATGCAGTCGCTCGGGGCCGCGACAGGGCATGACGAGGCTGCAGTAGGGCGCGATGGGCAGGCGACGGGGCCGACGACTGGGGCCGCGACGAACAGCGCCAAGCTCGCCACGCTCGACTTCTCAACATTCGCAACGAGCGCCTGAACGGGCACAGCTGGGGCCGCGACGAGCGCCATGGCAGGAGCGATATGCGGTGGGCCCATGGGAAAAAAAAAACAGGTCCTAGGATAGGAACCGCTCTGATAACATGTTAAAAGCCTAAGTTGACTTAGGACTTGGGTTGAGGGTAGAACGAGAGTTACGAGAGGAAGGGGTCGAGAGATTAGCCAAAAGAGGTTGTTCACTATAGAGCGAGCAGTACAAGTAGGCAAGAATCAAGAAAGGTGCACCACCAAACACAAAGTTATATGACTACAGTATTCTACACTACGGGCAGTTATAGAACAATATATAGAATTATATATTATTCTGACATGCAATACAAAACTAAGCAACTACGTGCACGACCTGTCTCCCATATGCTTTGTCTATAAATCCACTATGCAGCAGGGCCTGACGTGTTCTCATGTGCACCAGTGTCTTCCCCTCGCTCTTCCTGCTCTTTGTTCTTTGCGCCCCCGCCCTGCTCGCTCACAGGGGCCGTCCCCCCACTCTCCGCATTGTCGGGGACCTCTGGTTCGTTGGTAGCCATGGTGTTGCTATCCACCACCTTGTGCCTCTTTGATGTACCTGTGGCACCCCCACGCTTCCTGCCACGTTTCAGCTTGCTCTCAGAATCTTAAGCAAGGGTAGGCTTAGAAGCCATAGTGTAGGTGCCTAGGTGATCGAGTTCGAGAGGGTTAGGAAAGTATCGAGATATTTTTGAAAGAGAAGGGGTTTCACTAGCAAGAGTTGGGATACAAGTACAATGCCCTAAATTGGGTTGTACTCATTACAGAGTACCCCACTGCAGGCTAGACAGCAAATATATTATGACACACCCCCATAGCCAAAGTGGGGTGTAATCAGCAGAGCAGGCAAAGCAGTACAAGCTCAGGGTGGATCACAATGTCACCACGCATTCTGAGCACAAGTTCAAGAAGCAATAGTTAAAGTGCACAATTATCAGCAAAGCTAGTGGTGGTCACAACGGGCAAGTGAGGAGGAGGAGGGAGAGTGAGAGGAGAGGAGATAGAAGGCGGCGGCTGAAGTTGCAGACACACGGGCAACAGGAGTGGCGAGCACAGTGGCTACCGGACTAAGCGCCCGGACTACAGGAGTAACAGGCCCCGCGGCTCAAGTAGCGGCAGACGGGCAACGGACCCACAGGCGACTGACGCAACGACACGCTCACTGGGCTACCGGACTAAGCGCCCGGACTACAGGTGCTGCGGACAACAAGCTGGCAGCCTCCACTCAACCTCCCGCAAAAAGTCCCACCCCCCCCGACACACACCCGCTGCTATACCGCTAGCTCCACTCCCACCCACCCCCCTTAAACCCTAAACCCAAGACTCCCACACAACCACCCCCCTCAGCGAGAGCTGTAGCAGTGGGAGACGAAGGAGGAGGAGGAGGAGGGGACGGCACGCACAACCGACACCCCCACAACGAGCACCCCCACACTCACCCCCCACGGCTGCACCTGGTCCATGAGCGGCTGCTGCAGGGGCCAGGGGCGGCTGCTGTTGGTGCGGCTGCTCCAGTGGCTGCTGCTGCTGGGGCTGCTACTCCAGGGGCTGCTGCTGGGGCGGCTCCAGGGGCTGATGCTGGGGCGGCTGCTCCTGGAGCTGCTGCTGCTGCTGGGGTGGCTCCTCCAGGGGCTGCTGCTGGGGCGGCTGCTGCTGCTCCAGGGGCTGCTGCAGCGTGGGTGGCCGCCCCAGAGGCGGCTGCTGCTGGGGCGGCTGCTCCAGTGGCTGCGGCTGGGGCGGCTGGTCCCGGGGCTGCTGCTGCTGGGGCAGCTGCTCCCGGGGCTGCTGCTGCTGGGGCGGCTCCAGGGGCTGCTGCTGGGGCGGCTGCTCCCAGGGCTGCCTCTGCTGCTGCTGCTCCAGGGGCTGCTGCTCCCGGGGCTGCTGCTGCTGCGGTGGCTCCTCCAGGGGCTGCGGCTGGGGTGGCTGCTCCCTGGGCTGCTGCTGCTGGGGCGGCTCCAGGGGCTGCTGCTGGGGCGGCTGCTCCCAGGGCTGCCGCTGCTGCTGCTGCTCCAGGGGCTGCTGCTCCCAGGGCTGCTGCTGCTGCGGTGGCTCCTCCAGGGGCTGCGGCTGGGGCGGCTGCTCCCTGGGCTGCTGCTGCTGGGGCGGCTCCAGGGGCTGCTGCTGCTGGGGTGGCCGCTCCAGAGGGAGTTGCTGCTGGGGCGGCTCCAGGGGCTGCTGCTGCAGGGGTGGCCGCTCCAGAGGCAACTGCTGCTGGGGTGGCCGCTCCAGAGGCAGCTGCTGTCGGGGCGGCTGCTCCCGGGGCTGCTGGTGGGGCGGCTGCTCCCGGGGCTGCTGCTGCTGGGGCGGCTGCTCCCGGGGCTGCTGCTAGTGGGGCGGCCGCTCCAGGGGGTGCAGCTGCTGGGGCTGCTGCTGGGGCGGCTGCTCCTGGGGCTGCTGCAGCGGAAAGTAGGAGGTAGGGGAGGTGAAGGGCGCGGCCCCCATTGTGCCCTGAAGGGCGACGTGCTGGGGAGCCGCGCCGGTCCCCGAATGTGCCTCGACGGGCAACAAGAGGGGACCGCGCGCAGGCCCCTAAGGTGCCGCGATGAGGTAACGGGAGGGGCCGGCGCGTGGGCCCCGAAAGTGCCGCGACGAGGCGACGGGAGGGACCTGCGTGCGGGCCCCCAAAACGCCGCGACGAGGCGACGGTCGGGGCCAGCGCGCGGGCCCCCAAGACGCCGCGACGAGGTAGGTACCCGCCGCGCGCCTCGGGGCGCACGGCGGGCAGAAAACCGCCACGCGCCCCGAGCGCGTGGCGGGAAGGAAAATAGGTGGTCGCGCGCCACGGGGCGCACGACACACAATAGGGCAGCGGAATCGAGTGGGCCCACAGGCCAGGAGCGTTAAGCTCTAATACCATCTCAGAATCTTAAGCAAGGGTAGGCTTAGAAGCCATAGTGTAGGTGCCTAGGTGATCGAGTTCGAGAGGGTTAGGAAAGTATCGAGAGATTTTTGAAAGAGAAGGGGTTTCACTAGCAAGAGTTGGGATACAAGTACAATGCCCTAAATTGGGTTGTACTCATTACAGAGTACCCCACTGCAGGCTAGACAGCAAATATATTCTGACACTTGCTGCTCACGCTATCCAGCGCCTCCCGCCAGCTCCTCCACCTCCACCACTTCCGCGCTTCCACCAGGATCTGCAAATCTTCTTTGGTGCAACCACGCAGCATCGCCTTCTCTGCGGCTGACAGGCTGACCGTGTTGGGTATCTTGTCACGTGGCCTCAGCACGAACGCACCTGCGGCGTACGCGAACGCCCCCTCTTCCTCCGTGGTGTACGCTCCCAGCCGCTGCTGCTTACACTTTCCACCTTCCTTCATCAGGATCTTCACGCCGTACTTGCCGGATGCTTTATCCAACTTCACACCCGTGTATCTGGAGGCACACGCTTCGTCATCATCCTCCTCGTCGTCTGTGTCTGACACGAGATCCTCCTCCTCTTCGGCCTTCACCTTCTCCTTCCCTCGCGTGTCTCCCCACACGTCAGCTCCAGCTGGCACACCCGCCCCGAGCAGGTGCATCCAGCGCGTGAACATCCAGTGAGGTATGGTTCGATGCGCAAGGTGCGGGTTCTGCAGCAAGGTCGATGTCGGCTCACATGCAGCGAACGTGCAGGCCAGCGCAACCCGGGTGGCATTGCGCACGCCATCCTCCTCAGGACTGCTGTCATCCCGCCTCTTACGTGCATACGGACGCTGTGGAGTGCGTGGAGCATTCTTGGTGCCACCCGCCTCTGCTTTCGCGCCGGTCCCCGCGTGACCCCCATGCAGCAGTAGTTGGGTTGCAGCTGTCACCACCTCGTCCCGCCTCAGCCCTACAAAGTTGGCGAGTACGGTGAAGCTGGCGTCCAAGTCCCTCACATCGTTATTCAACGTCGCCAGTCGCCTCATCATCTCCGTAACCCTTGCGTCCTCCACAGGGCGAGTGACCGGAGCTTGCCTCCCCTCTCCCATAGCAGCGTTCCTCTCCTGCACCACTGCCCCCTCATCGGTAACCCGGCCTTCGTCCTGCGGGGGGATTTCAATCCCCAGGTCCTCCAGCTGTTTAATAAGATCTCCACGCGCGTGTGCACACAAGTCGCGCCGCATCTCCCGCCTGTATTGGTGCGGTGTCACACCCTGGAACCAGAGGCCGTTCAAAACCGTGGTGAAGTCGGTATTCACCAGGGTCTTGAGGTACTGACAAACAAAAATCCCACAGTCCTCCTTGTTAGGCTGCTGTGGCAGCTTATCCTCCTGCAAATACGGGACCGCATATGCGAGTTAGAAATCAGTATACTTGCGGGCGCTTACTGCACATTGGTATCCACAGAGTCCGGTTGCATGCTCACCCGTAGAATGATGCAGTCCGCCTCTGTCAGCATCTTGTCCACAAACTCCATGTTCGCGTTTGGGTTACTCGCCTTGGCGAGTTCGGACAGCACGCTGCACGCAAGAGGCCAGAGGCGTTTTTAAATACCGACCATGTACGACAACTGGAGACATTGTCATTAAAACCATGACTCACAGCTTGGTTCCCGCAAAAATCTTGCGGGTATTCCGATTCTTGATGGAACTGTCCAGCAAGACCAACGTCATGCGCTCCTTGCCCGTAGATTTCGATGACTTGGTGAGCACCGATGGACCTATAGCGATGACGAGGGAATAGTGTTCACTGCGCTCAACATGAGGGGGGTTAAACGGATTAGTTGTTAGACAGTACACCCCGACTCACAACAGAAACCACTCACAAGCACTTTATGCACGATACTCACGACTCGAGCACCGAGATCGCCAGATAATCGTGATCCAGAAGTGGCCGGCCGTTTCCCAGTGTTACCGGCGCTCCATAGTCATTCGTCTGTGTGTAAGCCTTGCAGTCCATAGCGGCCCATGTCTTCCCATCACGGAGCTTTGGCTTCCTGATGCTAAGCAGCCTGCCGAGTGCACGAAAAAAGTTCATATCAGCACATCAGGGTCCGCGAGATCCGTAATAATCGCGCAACATGTCGCGTCAGGGGTGTGAGTGTCGGAACGACACTTACACGTTGTGGAAGTCGATCACACCATCAGTAATCCACTGATCGTCCTCTATGGACATGAGGTCGTCCTTATCCACTTCACATCCGACACCGCGGTGATTCATGAGCTTCATGTTGCTGTACGATGATTTCACATAATTCCGGGCGATAGTGGCCACCAAGTCGTCCGGCACCGGCTCTCGCGCCTTTTCCACCACATGATTCGCGAACTTCTGAGCCCTATTGTCGGCCTTGTTCGACGACCTGGATCTGGTGACGGGCGAGGCAGCATCTTGGTCATCGGAGCTGCTGCTAGTCTCCGGTTCATAGAACCGGTTGCGCTTAGAGACCAACTGCTTAGGTTTCGCCATCATGAACGAACACTGATAGGCATTCGGAAGACAAAGGGAGATTAATACGTGAGCATGGAGGGGATGACTGGGTGAGCACAGCAACTATGGGATCTCGCGACAATGGCACTATTCGGAAGGAAGGGGAGAGCCAGGCGTAACCCTTGCCTACAATGTCCAGCTGGTGCGAACGTCATGTATATACCCAATGGTCGACACCGTTGGCGCAACATCGCATGCGATGTCCAGGTGTGATGCGACAACTCGACTGGATGTGATGGTGAGGTGCCAAGCAGATCCACGTGTGAGAAGCCTAGGGTTTCTGTTGATGTGGTCCTCAGTGTGGGTGGTTTACCAAACCCGGTGCATGGAATACATTGTGGTTTCGCCATTTGAATACGATTTATTGCGGAATCCGAATGACGCGGAAACCGATAACGACGTACGCGTTAGGGGGCACATGTGGTCGTTGTGTCTCCAGCGCGCGCCAAGTCTTGATGATGATCTGGCAGAGTTGCCCGGGTTGAGATAATCGTGTACTGGTGAACGTGGTTGTTCAATGGTTTGCTATATCTGTATATTGCTGTAATATGCGGGGCTTGTTTAAGTGAAATGTGATACATTCCACACAAATTCAGTGCAGACTTTGGGAGTTTGGGGTTGGCTCCCGACATGTTTCCAGTGTAAATGTAAATGGCTCTACGCCTTTATGTGTCAAAGAGTTATCAGTTGAAATGTACAATTTCATACCCCAAATTAACACTTGGGTGTACTTTCATTAATTGTAACACAAGATCCGCTATTTTGTGCACAAGGTCTACGGTTTCCTACACATGTGTGTTCGAGAAGTTTGTCCTCGGAGTTGTATTAGAGTGTACCTGAGGTACTCAGCAGTGGTCCTACTACTGGCCCAGCTAGGGTTTCTTGGCTCTAGGATGACGGGGAACAGTTGCATGGTGTGCGAGACGGTGTTTAAGGACGACAGCAGGTTACAGTCGCATGTCGCTAATGGGGCAATTTGTCGCGAGGAGTTGAAGAGGAAACGAGAGAGTCTTTTGTGGGCGGCATATTTGGAAGCCATTGCATGTGACGGAGAGAGTAGACCTAACACACCACCGTCATCCCGGCTTAAAAATAACGATGGCAGTTTTGTTTCTGCTGCTCCAACAGCTTCGATCCCCGAAGTTAGCCTTGTTGGAGACGCGGATACACGACCTGACGGCGAACCTGCCGAGTCCTCTGAAGACAGCGAAAGGAAGGAGATCTTCGATACACTGACGGAGTTGTACCTATTCTTCCGTGACGCCGATCTTTCGCACAGGGAAGTGAACCGTCTGCTGCACATTTTCCGCAACCCGCGCTTCAACCTACGGGCACTCAGACGATGGCGCAACTGGGTGGACGTGCAACGCTGGGGCATGGCGCGAGCTCCAGCCAACATGGTCCCGTGGAAAACGGAGGAGATAGTGGTGCGGGGCCCCAAAGGAATGCAAATGAAGCTGCTTCTGCACTTCCGCGACACAGAGCTGGTTCGTAATGGGAGGCCAACGCAGCTAGCGATGTCGTAATGTAGTGTCGGCTGTATGCATTTCCATGGAATACACGCGCTCACACCTGATTCTAACGCGATGCCCGCAGATTTTGAAGAAGCTGGTGCGAACGTTCTCATCGAAGAAGGGGTTCGTTTGGAAACCAAGGAAGATTCATCGGAAGAAGAATAACGAGAGGGTTTTTGAAGGCCCTGAGACGGGTGATTGGATGCACTCTGCTCAGGTACGAGAATCGGTCAGCCTGTCCCTATTTCATGTGTGCAGCAGAACATGCTAGATGCATTCGAATAACCACATCTCACTATTCAGTGCGTTCTACATGGCAGAAGGAGATTAATGACGAAGAGGCACTCATTCTAGGCGTGCTGATATACAGTGATAGCACGCAGGCATCACGGAATGGACGGAGGAACGCGTGGCCGGTGCTCATTTCACTTATTAACATACAAGAGGAATTGCGTGGAGTGGAGCCTGGGCACACATTGGCGGCGGTGCTTCCATTCCCACCTGAGTGGGCATCGCCTACGGAGAAGACGCGCGTTTTCCAGGAGGCACTAAAGATCATCCTCGCGCCCATCATGCGAGAGTCTGCAAGGTACTTGGAGGGGAGGGGGGTGGGGAGGAGTACGCTACGATTGCAAGGGGCTGGGGGGCACCCCAGCAAGTAGGCAATGTGGGTTGAGTAATGTACATGTTCCATCGACTAACTGCATACCATGTGTGCATCACTACACTGTGCAGCGCTCCAGTTCGCTTCTTCTACTGCACAGATGCGGACGGGAAGGTGCACAAGGCGGTCCCTTGCCTGTACGGATACCCTGCCGACTTCCCGGAATCCAGCAGAGCATCTGCGACTCTTCAGCAAGGGTCACATCGGCCATGCGCTAACTGCTATGCAGACAAGGGGGAGTTGACCATGATGGTGGGGAAGGCCGATCCACGTACCCCAGAGAAGCAGAGGGACATTGTCCGCCAGATACTGGAGTGTAAGAAGAAAGGGGAGGCTGACAAACTGCGGAAGTTATGGTCAACCCATCCGATCGAGGTGTGTTAGCCGATGGGTAGTTTGCTGGCTTGTAATACACGGTGGACTCTTTAACAGCATTGTGTCTTCGGTTGGACCATGCAGTGTGTGCTTCACAGGTGGAATTTCGCAGACACAGAGTGGGGCAACGTGTACCTGGCATGCCTGGCAGACACACTGCATGTGTTGGACTCCGGTGTGCTGATCCACATGATGGACACCTACATCGAACCGCTTGGAAAGGTTGAGATGAGGCTGCTTGAACGGTGAGCTTGGTGTGGTTGGGTGTGCCAGCGGGACATGCTCTACCATGGGTGGGTTAGTTGGGTAGTAGCACAGCCTGTGTGCCACCAGATGACCACCTGGAACCATGTATGTGCGCAGCCGCAAGAAGGAGTTCAAGGGAATCACGCCTAGCGTTCTCCTTTGAATCCCAGGGGGCTCATCGTTCTTCAGTTCCGGCGCAAACTACGCGGCGTTCGAGCACAGGAGCATGATGCAGATAATGCCGATATTGGTGGCTGACGAGAATGCGCTTAAGGGTGGAAAAGAGGGAGAGTTGCGTGCTTTGCAGGTCAAAGCGTTCAGGCTGTTTGCCGTGTTTTACAAGGCCTTTCTGGGGGTGGACAGGCACACTCACACAACAATTGCGATTGCCCGTCAGCATGCGATAGCGTGAGTACATATATGCATATTCCGGGTGTTTGGAGGGGGGAATGAGAGCGTATGCTAATTGTTTGTGCGGCCAATGTGGTGTAACACACGATGATGTATCGCGTGGTGTGTATTATCGTGGACTCGTTGGCAGGTTGGTGGAGTTGCTACCGAGAGCATTTCCAACGCAGGCGTCCCACTGGAGACTCCCAAAGATACACATGATCAGGCATTTACTGGACAACGTTGTGCACCGTGGGATGCCGCACCACTATTCCACTGAAATGTGGGAGCGCACGCACAAGGGCACGGTTAAGGGTCCAGTAAGAGGGAGCAACTGGAGCGACATACCACGACGCATTGTGGAGGAGGAGGTGCAGCGAGAGGTGTACCGTGAGGTGGCGGCAGACGCGGGGGGTGGGCGACAGTACGCGTCCGCTTTGCGCGAGGTGCGTAAGGGTGCATGTGGTACCATGCTGGGCATTGGGAGTAGTCCTTTAGTGCGGTTTACCATGGACGAATCGTGCCTCAAACAGTGTGCGGTTTGCTGTGGGAATGCGAGCGTGACGTGCAGGCAATCAAGACGAGGAAACCCGTGCTTACAAAGAGGTATCGGACCATGTGCATAGGCGGAGTGACGGTTCCGGTGTACAATGAGTACATCGCCGCGCTGGGAGACGAGATGAAGGGGATGTCAGATGAGTTCAAGGCGTTGGGTCTGGCTACCAACAACGTGCAGGTGAGGTGATTATGTTGTAGCGGTTGGTAACGTATCCGGGTTTGACATGTTGGTTATCACTGCACCCATGATGTTCTGTGATGTTGGATTGGGTACTCTGGTCTGACAGGTGCACACGACGGTGGCCATTCCGCGCACAAGAGGAGGAGAGCTGGTGGCCAAAGGGACATTTGTGAAGGCTTCTCCTCGAGAGAGGTGGTATTTGGACGTGGCACTGCTGAACAACAAGAAGGGGGACTGGTATGCAAGATGTTTGTGCATCTTCAGGGCGGTTGACCTTGATGGGGAGTGGAAGGGGTACGCATATGTGAGGTACTATGAGGGGGCGGGAACATGCAAACTTACAGGGTGCCAGCAGCTGCACAAGAAAGTGGAGAAGGTGAGGTACTTGGTGGTGGAGTTGAGGAGCATGCAGAGAGTTATGCACGTGTGCCCTTCGTGCAGTAACAATAAGGTGCAATTAGTGAACAGGTTTTTACTATGTGAGTGACGATGAATGTTGGTTGGGTGGAACCGCAGTGCTGATCAACGCGTTGGCAAACATTACGTGATACGTTTTAGGTGTGTAGAAGGCAGGATTGATGGGTAGAGGATTGCAGTAAGTGTACGATATTGTGTTCGGAAGTGTTGGGTTTGTAGGTATGGAGTGTTGCCGTTGGTGAAATGCCATGGACACGGATGATAAAATGTGCACTCATGTCCATGTCAGTATTATGGCCATTTAAAGCATGAGTATGGCGCACAGATGTTCTCAGCAAAGTGTAGATGTTGGTGTTAGAACAAAATGATAATGGTGGTAGTAGTTGGCATATCAGGTCCATAACGGGTACTGGTACTGTTGACGTTTGTGCGGTCGAGTTTGACGCAATTCAATGTGTGGTGGTGTGAACGACCGAGAACGGGCCGTTGGCTAGGCGGATATGGGTGACGCGTATGTGGCGCAAAGGGTGCGAAATGGCCTATCTGAACGTAACAGGTGGGCGTTTCACATGTGTGCGTTATCTTTGAGCGGCACAGGGGTAGTGTTAGGTTGGTTGTGTGGCGCATGTCAACCACTGTACGTAGTGTGCGTACAGGAGCAACATGGGGGTACGTTCCGGTAGAGGGAAACATATATAGTACGGGGTCATCCGGCCTTCTATGCATACTTGCCAACCTGGGTGACAGAGTGCTACAATGGGTGACCTGAAGGGACTGCTGGCTACCGCGCACCCGGACGACGTGTTCTTCTTCCACGAGATTAATTTTCTTCCGAGCCGGCTTCTGAAGACATACATTCCGGATAAGCGCAATGGGGCGGAGCGGATTGTCAGCGTCGGCATTCTTTACAATGCGACAGGGAGTTGTTCCGCGGTGGCTCTGGTGGTTCTATCTCCGTACAATAGGCCCGAGCGCAGGCGGGGGAGGGCGGCATCGCGCCAGGTGGCCGTCCGGTATACGCACCGCGGCCGGTTGATGCCGGAGGTACGTAACCATGTATACTCAGTGTGCATAACGTTGGTTTGACGTGTGCAGCATATGTGTGCATACCGCTATTATGATGGAGTTGTGCTATCGGTGTCGGGTTTTCTGCACACTGGTGTTCACGGAGTTCGTGGAGAATGTCAATGGCGTGCACTTCAGCCGTGATCGCAACACCCTCATCCTAACCATACACGAGGCGCATCGCATCACCGGCGAGGTCGCGCGACCCGTCACGGAGCACGGCTTCAGCGTGCATCACCTCACCAACTCCCGAATCGTCAACATACGAGGGTCGGTTCCTGAAGGGGGCCTTCCGTACCTGCCGGGAGTGGAGGATGCGCTGAAGGGCCATTACCGCGTTATGCTAATGAAGCGTGCGATAGCGGTGAAGCGGTTCCAGTTCGACTATTCGGCTTCCATCGCTGACGTAGATTATGGCCTCATGCTCGAGTGGCTGGGAGAATCGTGGACTCGTGTGCGCGCAGCAACCATGCAGAGGAGCTGGTGGCACGCCGGATGCGTGCCCCCGAGCTGGCCGCCACTGATGGCGTACCTGAACGACACGTGCGCAACGGGCATGTTTGAGCCCCTCATTGCGACATGCGTCGAGCTGTAGTTGCTCATCAAGAAGTTCAAGATGAAGCCTGCGTGCTATATGACGGCGGCGGAGTTCGTCAACTGCGACGCGGGACTCTGCGTGGAGCAGGGGTTCAGAGCCACACCTGCTGCCAGCGCGTCGGATGACTCGTCGGGCGAGATGAGCCTGCCAGATGGCCCCTTACTGCGTGTGTGCTGGAGATACGCCTGTGGGTAGGTCGTCGGGCATTATATCCTTGTACTGCTCCAAGACCTCCTCCTCTGCTGCTGCTATAACTAGTGCTAAGTAACCCGTGTTACTCTCGTTCACTGTCCGTTCGAACCGTGCCAGTGTCGTTTCAGGAATGCTCCCTGTCAGAGTTTATATCTGTAACTGCCTGTAGCTGTAGTTAGTGTAGTTATTACAAACTATGTTAGGTGGTGCACCTTTGTTCACTTGCATATATGTGATTGCAAACCTATAGTGAACACAACACTTTTCTCGAAATTCTCTCGACACCCTTGGCACAACCAACTCGATCCTCCTTGGCCTAGGCTACTAAGCCTAGGCCGAACTATTCTCTAACTACCTATTGTGTTAGTTTAACGACATGGTATCAGAGCGAGTTTCGTCCTGGCCTGTGGGCCCGCCGTATGCTTCCGCTGCTGTTCTTTTCTGGTCGCGCGCCTAGGTCGCGTGGCGATTTTCATTAATGTCCCGCCCTCGGATGGCGAGTGACATCTACCCTGCCCGTCGTGCGCCCCGTGGTGTGCGACGGGGAACTAAACTACCTACCTACCTGAACTGCCCGTCGCGCGCCCCGTGGCACACGACGGTGCCCTGCCCGTCGTGCGCCCCGTGGCACGCGACGGTGCCCTGCCCGTCGTGCGCCCCGTGGCGTGCGACGGTGCACTACCTACCTACCTACCTACCTGAGCCGCCGCGTACCCGCCCCTGGCGCACTCGGCTGTGTCTCACTCGCGCCTGCACTTGCTGCAGCCGCCCCTACACCACCCGGTGCCTGCCCTTGGAGCAGTCGCCCTCGCTCCTGCACTCGGTGCAGCCGCCTCTACCTCTCCCCGCGCCTGCACTCCCTGCAGCTGCCCCTGACCTACCCGCGCCGACCAACTGTAGCCGCTCTGCGGCTTTCCACCCGCCCACCCCCTCCTCCTTCGTTTCCCTGCAGCCGTGGGGGGGAGGGTATGGGGGTGGCGGGTGTTGGGGTGATGGGTGGTATGCTTCCCTTCCCCTCCTCCTCCTTTCTTTCCCACTGCTGCAGCTGCCGCTGGGGGGAGGGTGTGAGGGTGTGGGAGAGCTGGGGGAGTCGCATTGGGATGGCGGGTGTGAGACCAACTTCCCTTCCCCTCCTCCTCCTTTCTTTCCCGCTGCTGCAGTTGCCGCTGGGGGGAGGGTGTGAGGGTGTGGGGGAACTGGGGGAGTGGCACTGAGGTGGCGGGTGTGAGACCATCCAGCAGCCGTCCCTCCACCTCTCCTCTCTTCCCCCCTCTGCTGCTTCTGCAGCAGTGTGGGGGGGAGGGGGAGGGGGAGGGTGAGGAGATAGCAAGAATTCTTGCTGTACCTTTGCTGCTGTACTACCTACCTACCTACCTCCTGCTGCTGCTATTTGTGTACCCCTGCAGGTTGTGTTCTGCACAAACTCCTGCTGCAGGCAGTTATGGGGGAGTGTCAGAGTCTATATCTGTAACTGCCTATAGCTGTAGTTAGTGTAGTTATTACAAACTATGTTAGGTGGTGCACCTTTGTTCACTTGCATATATGTGATTGCAAACCTATAGTGAACACAACACTTTTCCCAAAATTCTCTCGACACCCTTGGCACAACCAACTCGATCCTCCTTGGCCTAGGCTACTAAGCCTAAGCCGAACTATTCTCTAACTACCTATTGTGTTAGTTTAACGACACTCCCTGTATCCGTCAAGATTCGCAGTGCTATCCGCTTCCCATTGTTGTAGATGCACACCTTGCTGTTGACCCAATCGATCTCGGGGTTGAACCGCTTCAGGAAATCTCGCCCCAAGATAAAATATAATTCTTTGATGTTGGTGATTGGTAGCCTCGGCTTCCACCTCAACGCACCTATATGCAGTTGCAGTGATGCTTCGCCGTGGATAAGAAGCTTCGTACCGTCCACCATGGTTGCTGAAAACTGGGTTTCTTTTTAGGATTCTCCAATTTGTGAACAAACTCCAATTCTGCACAAACTCCTGCTGCAGGCAGTTATGGGGGAGTGTCAGAGTCTATATCTGTAACTGCTTCATCTGTGGGGAACAGGGAGCCTTTAAACAGTGCTGCCGGGAGAGAATATTAACTCCTCGTAACGCTCGACCCGTATTAGCGCTCTGGAGTAGGGTCCCCATAATACCCGGTATCGGTTTAATTTCCGACTCTCCCTTAATAAAGGCTTGAAACCCACGAGAAGTAATATTCTTACTTGTCGGGGTATACGGCTGGAGTTTCCCGGTCGGTGCAGGGTCTTGTTTCGCGGATCCTCCATTAGTCTCGGCGATTTCCCCTGGTGCCGGCTGGTCGTGACGTTTTAAATTTGCGCCACCATATTCTCCTTTTTTCGCCCTCTCCGAAGTTGCCACGTTGTCCGTTTTCTGCTTCGGGGGTGCCGCACTGTTCTTGTCCTTCAGCTCCGCACACCTTCTCTCCATTTTCCAACACGCCAAGATACGATGTCCTGTAGCGCCGCAAAATTTGCACGTCTAATTATTTGCTAGCCACTGCTCCACATCGCCCTCGTCGTTCTCCATCGGGTCGGCAGTCGTGGGTGGTGCCAATCGCCCCATGCCACTAGTTGGCTTGTTGCGTCGTGTTCCGTAGTAGCTACTGTTCAACGTGTTGAACAGTACGATCAGTGCTGCCGGAACCTGCGCCCACGTCCCCTCGCCTTGGACTATTCTGTTGTTGATCCACTCTAGAGCTGGGCCTCGTAACAGTGTTGCTGCGAGCCGTATGCGCATTGCGTCTTTTGTCGGGGTCGTGCATCTAACGGCTTCGAAGTAAATTTCGAGTTCAGCTACAAATCGACGAACGTCGTTCCTTTTTACTGTAGGATCGAACGCCTCCAGTAGCCTCAGCTTCACTGCTTTGAGGTTAACTGTAGCTGCTGCCGTTGTCGCATGTAGAATTGTCGGTGTTGCCGCTGCTGTTGCTCCAACTGTTGTCGCTGCTGCTATGGCGGTTGCCGACAGGTTCGCAAGGAGTTTTTCGAGTCGTGGGAGCGCCGCATGTATTTGCTTGTGCTCAGCACGTAACTCCGCGATTTTCTGTACTGAAATATCTCCTTTTCCCTCCATTTGGCGATTTACAGGAAGATGCGCGACGAAAATAATCAAATTCTAGGTGCTGGTCGACTTACTGCGAGTCAAATTGACTGTAAAATCGACGAGCGCGAATTCTGTAGGTTGCGTAAATCTCCCTTAGGCGAAATTCGCGTCCGATCTTGGCCGTTGAGGAGAAAATCGATCCGACGCTCCAAATTCCAACTTGTTTGGGCGAAATTCTCTGGGCCGTTGAGATGAAACTCGATCAAACGGTCGAAACTGTCAGAACATATATATAGCTTATACTATTGTGTAGGCTGTAGTGGGGTATCCCATAGGGGGTACAACCGGTTAGGGTTTCCTATTTGTACTCACTTCATTCATAGTTCATTCATTCTCGTTCTATTATCAACATGGTATCGAGCAGGTTCCCCCGTGGGAACAGTGCTTAGGGCCCACCACCTTTAAACTTTTTTTCTGCCCGGAGCGCGCTCCGGGCCCTCGCTTTCACTTTTTTTTCGGCCTGCCCTGCGGCCCCTAGCCACCCGCGCGCGCCCGTTCAGGCCCCTAGCCGCCCAAGCGCCGCCCGTCCCGGCCCCTAGTCGCCCACGCGCCGCCCGTTCAGGCCCTTAACCGCCCGCGCGCGCCCCTTCAGGCCCCTAGCCGCCCACGCGCCGCCCGTCCCGGCCCTTAGTCGCCCGCGCGCCGCCTGTCCCGGCCCCTAGCCGCCCGCTGGCCGCCTGTCCCGGCCCCTCGACGCCCGCGCGCCGCCGTCCCGGCCCCTAGCCGCCCGCTGGCCGCCCGTCCCGGCCTCTCGACGCCCGCGCGCCGCCCGTCCCGGCCCCTGATCGCCCGCGCGCCGCCCTTCCCGGCCCCTAGCCGCCCGCTGGCCGCCCGTCCCGGCCCCTTGACGCCCGCGCGCCGCCCGTCCCGGCCCCTAGCCGCCCGCTGGCCGCCCGTCCCGGCCCCTAGCCGCCTGCTGGCCGCCCGTCCCGGCCCCTAGCCGCCCGCTGGCCGCCCGTCCCGGCCCCTCGACGCCAGCGCGCCGCCGTCCCGGCCCCTAGCCGCCCGTTGGCCGCCCGTCCCGGCCCCTCGACGCCCGCGCGCCGCCGCCCCGGCCCCTAGCCGCCCGCTGGCCGCCCGTCCCGGCCTCTCGACGCCCGCGCACCGCCCGTCCCGGCCCCTGATCGCCCGCGCGCCGCCCGTCCCAGCCCCGGGCCGCCCTGTGTCGCTGACAGCCCGAGCCGCCCGAGCCGCCAGCGCCGCCCGAGCCGCCCGAGCCGCCCGAGCCGCCCTCGCCGCCCGAGCCGCCCGAGCCGCCCTCGCCGCCTGCACCGCCTGAGGAGCCGAGCCGCTGGTCCTGCGGAGCTGCTGTTGCTGCTGAGCCGGTTGAGCTGCTGTGTTGCTGTACTGCTGTGCTACTGCGCTGCCCGACCCGTCCTGTCTGGTGAGACCTTCTACTGCTGTCATGGCTACCCCTAGTGTCCTAGCTTTTGACGCTGAGGGTCGCGCCATTGACTTTGAGGTCTGGGTCGACGACCTGCAGCTGTTCTTACAGTGCGACAGAGCAGACGTCCTTTCTCTCTTTGACCTCACTTCTGGTGCCTCTCCTGCCCCTGCTGCTGATGCTGATCCCACTGTGCGCTCTCAGTGGGCCACCCGCGATGCTGCTGCACGTCTTGCTGTGCGTCGCCACCTCCGTACCTCTGAGCGCGCGCACTTTAGTCAGTACAAGAGTGCTCAGACCTTGTACGACGCTGTAGTCGCGCGCTACTCCTCCCCTGCCACTGCTGCACTGAGCCGTCTCATGCTTCCCTACCTCTTTCCTGACCTCTCTGCCTTTCCCACTGTCTCTGACCTCATTACGCACCTCCGCACTAGTGACACTCGCTACCGCGCTGCCCGTCCTGCTGAGTTCTGCGCCAAGAACCCCCCCCCCATGTACATCACTCTCTACTACGTAGTCGCGCGCCTCCCTGACTCTCTTCGCGTAGTCAGGGACCACTTTCTCGCGGTCTGTCCCACCACCCTCACCGTCGACATCCTCGAGAAGGCCCTCCTCGCGGCGGAGAAGAGCATCGTCGCTGTAGGAGCTTCTCGTGGTGACCCTCGCACCCCCATCTTTGAGGGGTGCTCTCCTTCCCCCCTCCTGCCCTCTGTTGCCTCTGCTGCTGCTGCCGACCTGCTTGGTCTCGAGTCGGTTGGCGCGGCGTTTGCCCCTAGTGGGAGACGCAGCTCTGGCAAGGGCAAGGGGGGCAAGGGCGCGGGTGGAGCTGGAGGGGGCGGTGGAGGTGGCGGTGGAGGCGGCGGAGGGAGTGGGGGTGGCGGCGGGAGTGGTGGAGGGAGTGGTGGTGGTAGTAGTGGCAGCGGCGGAGGAGGCGGCGGTGGTGGCGGCTGCGGTGGTGGTGGCGGCAGTGGTGGCGGTGACGGTGGGGGAGGCGGCGGTGGAGGAGGCGGTGGTGGCGAAGGAGGTGGAGCTGGTCGGGGCGGAACCCAGCAGCGGAGCGGCAGTGGTGGTGGTCAGCGCTCGCACCAGCAGCAGCAGCAGCAGCGTTCGCCCGACATTCCTCCGCCCCAGCAGCTCCGTGAGTGGTACACTCGACGTCAGAGGGGTGGGGGTACTGGTCCTTGTACCTACGTCCTTCGCTCTGGCGACCGCGCGGGTGAGCAGTGTGGGGGTGCCCACCCCACCCAGCGCTGCTTTGGCCGCCTGACGGACGCTTGGCGTCAGCAGTTCCCCGGGGCTAGAGAGATCCCTCGCTGGGATGAGCTTCTTAGGGCTGGTGTAGCGATCTTTGATCTTGACTTTGATGCTATCCTTGCTGCTATGTATGCTGTGACTATTAGTGAGGAGGGTGACTGTTACCGGTGTTTCCCGCCCGACCCGGGCATTGGTACTGCTGCGCTAGGTGCTTGTGAGGCTGCTGCTCTAGGTGCCAGTGCGTCTGCGCTCTCAGGTGCTGGTGAGACTGCGCTCTCAGGTACTGCGTCGCCTTCGTCCTCCCTCACTTTCACACTTGACTCCGGGGCTTCTCGCTCCTTCTTTCGAGACCGCACCACCCTCACGCCGCTTGGCCGGCCGGTTGCGGTCTCCCTGGCTGACCCCTCTGGGGGTCCTGTCCTCTCTCACTTCTCCACTGTCCTCCCGTGTCCGGCTGCCCCCTCGGGCACCCTGTCTGGTCTGTATCTTCCCTCGTTCTCGACGAACTTGGTGAGTGGTGCGGACCTACAGGATGCGGGGGTTCACCAGTTCACTCCTGCGAGTCAACGGGTGACCCACTGCACTGACGCACGCACAGGCCGGCACCTGGCCACGTTCTCGCGTCGGCCGGGGTCGAGCCTCTACACCCTGACCACTACGTCTCCTCCTGTCCCTGCGTCTGGTCAGGTAACTGCGTCAGGTCAGGTGTTTGCTGCTGCGTCCCGGTCAGGTCCTGAGTCTGCCCCCTGTTCGTGTCGCCTCCTGTCTCACGAGACTCTCCTGTGGCACCACCGTCTGGGCCACCCCTCCTTGCCCCGTCTTCGGAGCATGGCTTCCCGTGTCCTTGTCTCTGGTCTTCCCCAGTCTCTCCCTCCCCTTCCTTCCGGACCAGGACCTTCCTGTGTCCCCTGTGTCGAGGGGCGCCTCCGGGCTGCTCCTCACTCCTCCCAGTTCCCCCCGACAGAGGCTCCTCTGCAGACGCTTCACATGGACGTGTGGGGCCCAGCCCCCGTCCGTGGGCAGGGTCACGAGCGCTACTTCCTTTTGGTTGTTGACGACTACTCGCGTTACACCACAGTCCTCCCCTTGCGCAGCAAGGGTGCTGTCACTGAGGTGCTGATCGACTGGATCCGCGAGGCTCGTCTCCAGCTCAGGAGGAGCTTCGGCTCGGACTTTCCTGTTCTGCGTCTGCACTCGGACAGAGGCGGGGAGTTCTCCTCTCGCCTTCTGCGAGACTACTGTCGTGCACGGGGGATCCGCCAGACCTTCACGCTTCCGGACTCTCCACAGCAAAATGGGATTGCTGAGCGCCGCATTGGCATGGTCATGGATGTCGCTCGTACGTCCATGATGCATGCGGCTGCCCCCCATTTTCTGTGGCCGTTTGCGGTGAGGTACGCGGCGCATCAGCTCAACCTTCACCCCAGGGTCTCTCGGCCCGCGATGTCCCCAGTGTTACTGTGGACGGGGAAGGTTGGCGATGCGTCTGCGTTCCGTGTCTGGGGATCTCGGGCGTTTGTCCGCGACTTGTCTGCGGACAAGCTGTCCCCTCGTGCTGCTCCCTGTGTCTTCCTTGGCTTCCCCCCTGACGCTCCAGGGTGGCAGTTCTACCACCCCTCCTCTCGTCGTGTTCTGTCCTCCCAGGACGTCACGTTCGACGAGTCAGTCCCCTTCTACTGCCTCTTCCCCTACCGCACTCCTTCCCTTCCCCCACCACCGGACTTCCTTGTGCCGGTTCCCCCCCCGGTAGACCCCCCCCCCCCCCAAGGTTCCTGCCCCCTCAGGTGTGTCCCAGGTAGACGCAGTTGACCCGGTCGAGGTTACTGGTGACTCTGGTGCTGCTGCGGGTGCTGAGCCTGGGGGTGCTGACTCTGGGGGTGCTGTGCGCGGGGGTGCCGAGCCTGGGGGTGCTACTGCGGAGGGTGCTGGGCCTGGGGGTGCTGACTCTGGGGGTGCTGTGCGCGGGGGTGCCGAGCCTGGGGGTGCTACTGCGGAGGGTGCTGAGCCTGGGAGTGCTGAGCCGGGGGGTGCTGTGCCTGGAGCTGCTGAGCTAGGGGGTGCTGCGTCTGGAGCTACTGGGCCTGGGGGTGCTGCGTCTGGGGCTGCTGAGCCTGGGGTTTCTCCTGGTGCTGCGTCTCGGCGGGAGCCCCTCTCTCCACAGGAGCTGCGCGAGTGGTTTGCTCGCCGCTGGAGGCGTGCTGCTGGAGCTGGAGCTTCTTCGACTGTCGAGGGTGCTGGTGCCGCCGATCCCGGAGCTGCTGGGCCTGCGGGTCCTACTGGAGCTGGGGCTGCTGCGGGTGTTGGTGCTGAGACTACTGCTGTCTGTCCTCGCGGTGGTTCTCCTGCTGGTGCTGCTGGAGGTCCAGCCGCTGGAGGTGTTGGTGGCGCCGGTGCTGCCGCTGAGGGTGCTGGTGCTGTCCCTGCTGAGTCTGGAGCTGCCGCGCGGCCTCGACCGTACTTCGTTCCCCTCCTGCAGCAGGTTCTTGGTCTTTCTCCTCCGGTAGAGTGTCCCCAGCCTGTCCAGTCGCAGTCTCTGTTGGAGCCTTCCTCCCCTCTACCTGCTCCCTCTCCTTACACTGGTCCTACTGGAGGTCTTGCTGAGCGACGTGAGCCTGCGTCTCGTCCCGCGTCGACTGTTCGTACTGCTCGCGCTAGTGGTCGCGGTTCGCGTCAGCGTCCTCCTCCTGTCCCTGGCACGCACCGGATGTCTCTGCGTCCGTCCACTGCTCCTCTGCGTGCCCCTTTGCCTTCTCCTCCTGAGTCCTCTCTTCCTGCGCTTGCCGACCCTGAGTCGGACTCCCTTCGTGCTGCCAGTCCTACTGTCACGCGTCTGCTTGCCACTGTCGTCACTGACCCCTCGTTTGAGTTCACTGCTGCATCTGCTCTTGTCGCTGAGCTCGTCGACTTTGCTGCTCGCTGTCGCCTAGACTACGCTGCTAGTCTTGTTGCTGAGTCTGTGTCTGTCTGTCCTCCGTCCGTCGGGGGTGCGTGTGCTCTTGGCACGGACGACCTAGAGGACAGGCAGGAGGAGTTACAGTGTCTGGTTGTTGCTTCACCTCATCTTGCGTCTGTACTGCTTGCTCCTGAGGGAGACCCGGATGCACTAGACATCCCGACTCCGCGCTCTTACGCGGAGGCCGTAGAGGGTCCCTACTCCTCTCAGTGGCAGGCAGCTATGGATGCAGAGATGGCTTCCTGGAAGTCCACAAGCACCTACGTTGACGCGGTTCCCCCTCCTGGGGCGAACATCGTCAGTGGCATGTGGATCTTCAGGGTGAAGCGGCCGCCGGGCTCTCCACCTGTCTTCAAGGCGCGGTATGTCGCTCGTGGCTTCAGTCAGCGGCAGGGAGTTGACTACTTTCAGACCTTCTCTCCCACCCCGAAGATGACCACTCTTTGGGTGCTGCTGCACATAGCCGCTCAGCGCGACTACGAGCTTCACTCTCTCGACTTCAGCACTGCGTTCTTGCAGGGTAGCCTGCACGAGGAGATCTGGCTGCGCCGTCCACCTGGCTTCACTGGGAATTTCCCTCCTGGCACCCAGTGGAGCCTCCGACGGCCAGTCTACGGTCTCCGCCAGGCACCACGTGAGTGGCACGACACACTGAGGACTACGCTTGCGGCTCTTGGGTTTGCTCCTTCTACTGCTGACCCGTCGCTGTTTCTGCGCACCGACACTTCACTGCCGCCGTTCTACATCCTCGTGTACGTCGACGACTTGGTCTTTGCCACAGCTGACACTGCTGGACTCGCCTACGTGAAGTCCGAGCTGCTGAAGAGACACACGTGCACAGACCTGGGTGAACTGCGCAGCTACCTTGGCTTGCAGATCACTCGGGACAGAGCACGCCGCACCATTACCTTGACTCAGTCACACATGGTGCAGCAGGTCCTTCAACGCTTCGGCTTACGTACTCCTCGCCTCAGGCCACTCCTCTGTCTACCCGCCACTCACTCTCAGCTCTGCCTTCGGATGAGTCCGTAGAGTCGAGTGGCCCGTATCCAGAGCTTGTTGGCTGCCTCATGTACCTGATGACCTGCACACGACCTGACCTTGCATACCCTCTGAGCATTCTTGCACGCTATGTTGCTCCTGGGAGACACCGACCAGAGCACATGGCTGCAGCGAAGAGGGTATTGCGCTACCTGTGCAGTACGTCGGGCATGGGGCTAGTGCTTGGAGGGCGGAGTCCAGTGGTCCTTACAGGTCACGCGGACGCTTCATGGGCTGACGACCAGGCTACGCAGCGGTCGTCACAGGGTTACACCTTCAGCCTTGGTTCCGGCTTTGTCTCGTGGCGGGCTACTCGTTCGTCTTCGGTTCTCAGCTCCAGCTGTGAGGCTGAGATCTACGCAGGGGCCATGGCTGCACAGGAGCTTTGCTGGCTCACCTACCTGCTGACTGACCTTGGAGAGCCGCCTCGTTCTCCTCCAGTGCTGTACGTAGACAACAAGGCCATGCTGGCCTTGTGTCGAGAGCAGCGTCTGGAGCACAGAACGAAGCACATTGCTCTTCGCTACTTCCTTGCTCGTGAGCTACAGCAGCGTGGATAGTTGCGGCTTGCGTACGTGGCCTTTGAGGCCAACACTTCTGATGTGTTCACCAAGGCACTCGCGCCTTGTGACCATCAGCGCTTCTGCACCCAGCTGGGTCTTGTGCCTGTCTTGCCTCACTTGCTCTCCTCTTGACTTTACTTGTACTGTGACATATATATACCTGCTCTTGCTTGTCTAGCTTTATATATATGTCTGTACTCTTGCATGTGAATTGGCCTTTGGCCTTGCTCTTGTGCTCGGACTGTGCGGTGACTTTGTGATCCACCCTAAGCTTTGCTTTGCTTTGCTTGACTGGTCTTGTGACCCCTTGTTCTCCCCCACTTTGCCTATGGGGGTGTGTCAGAACATATATATAGCTTATACTATTGTGTAGGCTGTAGTGGGGTATCCCTGAGGGGGTACAATCGGTTAGGGTTTCCTATTTGTACTCACTTTATTCATAGTTCATTCATTCTCGTTCTATTATCAACAGAAACTCCAAACTTTCCACCAGTAAATCTGAGGAGTGTTCGAAAACTGAATCGAGGGGGACTTAGAAAAATTGTGCGGAACTGGTTTTACATACCCGTATCGGCGCTTTCGTCGTCGCCCCCGCGGTTTTTAAAGGCCGGAACTAAGCGGTTGAAGACCTCGCGTGTAAACCCACTCTGGTTACCAAGTGTGAGGATCTGGGATCGAGCTCAGAAAAGATGATTCAAATTGAATTGAATTGAATGATCACCTGGGTACAACACGAGGCTATATATAGGCTCGACACAAGGCCCCGTAACCAGGTGTTACGCGAAGGTTCCGCGGGCCGCGTAGCGTCCCGAACGGATCCTTACCGAATTCGGTAGAAGGCAATTTGGTGGCAACCGAAAAGCCAGAATTCGGTGCACGCAACCTAGCTCGGTGCTATAACTATAATAAAATATAGGAAAGCACCTAGCCTAGGAAATCAAGCAATTCATGCATGCATATAATTATCCTATGCTAGAAATAGCATAATAAAGTAAAGGCAAGCAAGCATAGCTGGCATAAGCCGTCGTACTCTCACAGTGGGGGAAAACCCAGTTTAGGGCATGGGATGTGGCGTCACACATTTTGTAGAGCAGTAGTTTGGGAAACAGTATAATAAGCGAATGATTTTGCTTTCGAGCTTTCAGGTAGCTTATGTAAGAGCATAATATAACTTTTTGAACCAAACCCTCTAGTATGCAGGCGAATCTGGAAGAGACCACCATTCTGTGTACATTTCCTAGATCAATCACGAAGGTTGCACTGGTTCTTTCTTAGAGCAGACGGGGTTTTTATGTAGCTGCTTCATTTGCACTTCAGACTTGTAGAGGCCGGAGCAGATGGGCATGTCCCAGACAGCCACAGCAGAGGGCGTGCAGATGTTCTGGCAGAGCCGCCACCTCCTCTCATGCGCCACGTTGAATGCGAGCATCCATGCTCCCATTGTCACATCCTCAATCACGAACACCCTCAGCCTGTAATGCAGAGAAGAGAGCAAAATTTGAAGAGGGTAATTGTTAGAGTTTGGGTTGAGGAGCAAAGATTGGAAGGTAGTTATAGAGTTTGGGTGGTTAGGAGAGGGGGTGGACCAGACACAGCTCATGTCACTGCAAGGCATGCTGACTTGGTGATTACAAGCATGGGAATTTCAGCTCATCTCACTGCAAGGCATGCTGACTTGGTGATTACAAGCATGGTAATTTCAGCTCATCTCACTGCAAGGCATGCTGACTTGGTGATTACAAGCATGGCGATTTCAGCTCATCTCACTACAAGGCATGCTGACTTGGTGATTACAAGCATGGCGATTTCAGCTCATCTCACTGCAAGGCATGCTGACTTGGTGATTACAAGCATGGCGATTTCAGCTCATCTCACGGCAAGGCATGTTGACTTGGTGATTAGAAGCATGGCGATTTCAGCTCATCTCACTGCAACGCATGCTGACTTGGTGATTACAAGCATGGCGATTTCAGCTCATCTCCCTACAAGGCATGCATGACCATGGCCGTCTCACCTGCCCTTGGCAATAATGAGCATGGATATCTTAGCTCACCTCACTGCAGCAAGGCACGCGTGTATGGTAATAATGAGCATGGGAATTTCATATCACCTTACTGCAATGCATGCATGACCTGGTAATCATAAGCATAGGCGACTCACCTGCCCTTGGGAATGGCATTGAGAATCTTGACCACACCATGGGAAAGGGAGTAGATGGCACTGTAGCCGTGCAGGAAACACATGCAAGGTTCACCTCCTTGCAATCTCAACAATCTCACTTGCCCTTGGGAACGGCGTTGAGAATCTTGACCACGCCGTACGAGAGGGAGTAGACAGCACTGTAGGCATGCAGGAAATACTGCAGCCCTAGCAGTCGCCAGTTCGGCTCAAACCTGCCAGACCAAAACACGGGAAAACAAAATAAAGAATAGTACACTTGGAATAGGCCATGGATGAGTGCAAGAACAGCAAAAGTGGTCGTTTGGAAAATATTAGGACATTCTTGATTATTTATAATACCGCGATAAAAAGCATTAGGAACACTAGGAGGAGTACACAACTGCTTTGAGATCGGAATAAATGCATGAATAGACCGTATGCTGCTGCATGGGCTAAGAAGGTTGCCGAAAGAAATGCCAGCAAGCGTGATCTGGGTGTAATATCGGAACTCACTCATTCATGTCCGGATAGGTAACCACGACTCCCTTCTTGAAGCATCCAAGGTACATTCGAGGTGACTTCCTTGGCATGGCAATGGGAGAAGAGAGGCGCTCTGCAGGGATGCACAGAAACAGCCAGCAGAGGGTGTCAGATTTATATGATATAGTTTCTGTAGGCTATAGTGGGGTAGCACATATGGGGTACAGGGTTTCTAGGGTTGTATTTGTACCCAATCTTCCATAGTCATTTCATTCCCATTTTCCTTGTTTCACATGGTATAGAGCGGGTCCTACCTTAGGACCGTTTTTTTTAGGGCCCACCGAAGCGCGCCCCGAGGCGCGCCTTTTTTTTAAGCGACCCCTCGGGTCGCCCTTTCCCTCGCGGCCCCGCTGTCCCTCAGACGCGGCCCCGCCACCTCTCTTGATCGCGGCCCCGCCGCCTGTTTGACGCGGCCCCGCCGCCTCCCCTGACGCGGCCCTGCCGCCTCCCCTGAAGCGGCTCCGCCGCCTCCCCTGACGCGGCCCCGCCGCCTGTTTGACGCGGCCCCGCCGCCTTCCCTGACGCGGCCCCGCCGCCTCCCCTGACGCGGCTCCGCCGCCTCCCCTGACGCGGCACCGCCGCCTCCCCTGACGCGGCTCCGCCGCCTCCCCTGACGCGGCCCTGCCGCCTCCCCTGACTCGGCTCCGCCGCCTCCCCTGCCGGCCCGCCGCTGCTCCTGCCGGCCCGCCACTGCACCTGCCGGCCCGCCACTGCACCCAGCGGCCCGCCGCCTCTGACGACCTCGCCACTGCACCTGCCGGCCCGCCGCCTCTGACGGCCTCGCCGCTGCACCTGCCGGCCCGCCACTGCACCCTACGGCCCGCCGCCTGCACCTGCCGGCCCGCCACTGCACCTGCCGGCCCGCTGCTGCACCTGCCGGCCCGCCGCTGCACCTGCCGGCCCGCCACTGCACCGGTCAACCCGCCGCTGCACCTGACGGCCCCGCCCCTGAATCTCCTGGCCGAGCCGCCCCAGCAGCCGAACCGCCCGTGAGCCGAGCCGCCCGACGCCGAGCCGCCCCAGCAGCCGAACCGCCCGTGAGCCGAGCCGCCCGACGCCGAGCCGCCCGGGACCCGAGCCGCCCTGCCGCCGAGCCGCCCAGGAGCCGAGCCGCCCTGCACCCGAGCCGCCCAGCTGCCGAGCCGCCCGGGAGCCGAGCCGCCCGGGAGCCGAGCCGCTCGGGAGCCGAGCCGCCCTGCGCCCGAGCCGCCCTGCGCCCGAGCCGCCCAGCACCCGAGCCGCCAGGTCGCTGAGCCGCCTTTCTGCATACCTACTCGACCTGCCCTGCCTGGTGAGCACAGTCCCCCTGCCACTACGAGCTCTTTCCCTGCTGCTTGCACTGCGTCGCTGTCGTCGCCATGGCTACCCCCAGTGTCCTAGCTTTTGACGCTGAGGGTCGCGCCATTGATTTGAGGTCTGGTTAGACGACCTGCAGCTGTTCTTACAGTGCGACAGGGCTGACGACCTTTCTCTCTTTGATCTCACCTCTGGCGCCTCTCCTGCTCCTTCTGCTGATGCTGATCCCGCTGTCCGCTCTAAGTGGGCCACCCGCGATGCTGCTGCACGTCTTGCTGTGCGTCGCCACCTCCCTACCTCTGAGCGTGCGCACTTTAGTCAGTACAAGAGTGCTCAGACCTTGTACGACGCTGTAGTTGCGCGCTACTCCTCCCCTGCCACTGCTGCACTGAGCCGTCTCATGCTTCCCTACCTCTTTCCTGACCTCTCTGCCTTTCCCACTGTCGCTGACCTCATTACGCACCTCCGCACTAGTGACACTCGCTACCGCGCCGCCCTTCCTGCTGAGTTCTGCGCTAAGAACCCCCCCCCATGTACATCGCTCTCTACTACGTAGTCGCGCGCCTCCCTGACACCCTTCGCGTCGTCAGGGACCACTTTCTCGCAGTCTGTCCCACCACCCTCACCGTCGACCTCCTCGAGAAGGCCCTCCTTGCAGCGGAGAAGAGCATAGTCGCTGTAGGTGCTTCTCGTGGTGACCCTCGCACCCCCATCTTTGAGGGGTGCTCTCCTTCCCCCTTGCTGCCCTCTGTTGCCTCTGCTGCTGCTGCCGACCTGCTTGGTCCTTGAGTCGGTCGGCGCGGCGTCTGCCCTAGTGGGAGACGTCGCTTCAGCAAGGGCAAGGGGGGCAAGGGCGCGGGTGGTGCAGCTGGAGGGGGCGGTGGCGGTGGCGGCAGGGGTGGCGCGGAGGGAGTGGGGGTGGCGGCGGGACTAGTGGCGGGGGTGGTGGTGGTAGGTGGTGGCAGCAGCGGCGGAGACAGTGGTGGTGGTGCCAGTGGTGGTGGTGGAGGCAGCGGCGGAGGTGGAGGCGGCGGAGGTGGAGGCGGTGGAGGCGGCAGCGGAGGAGGCAGTGGTGGTGGAGGAGGTGGAGCTGGTCGGGGTGGTACCCAGCAGCGTAGCGGCGGTGGTGGTGGCCAGCGCTCGCACGCGGCAGCAGCAG